>JABCKD010000227.1:0-84944 GCA_013186415.1 Fusarium sp. NRRL 66088
GCGAGCTCGGCCGAGCTCGCAGTCATTCCCGCTCGCAACTTTAGAACTCCTGCGCTCATCAATCAAGATCTCCTTTCGCGAGTGGCACCGACCCGCGGGTGTGGCCGTCCGTCTTACGGAGATAAGCCGCCGCTAAGGCGTCAATTCAACCTCGCAGGACCAGATACATATCGTCTGTCCATACGGACAATCCAGAAGTTGTCAGCCTACGTCTTTGTTAACTCGGTTGTCAAATGTATTTCCGTTAGGATCCACTTTCGAGGTGCCAGCATTAGCCTGGACTCTCCCCGTTTTCGAGAAGCAGAACAACACGATAATCCATGCTGCCGGTTACCAGATAGGGACAATGATCGTAGGCGCCCAGACACCCCAGCATCAAGGCTTTGGATAAGCTGTTATCGATTGGGCGGCAACAAGACAACCAGCGCACAACAGCGGCAACGACTTGAAGGCTGACGAGTCCTAGGCATAAAGTGCCTGAACGAGGGAAATGGCTGAGCAAATGAGATACGGCATGCGGCAGCCCGCCGATCTGCCAAGCTTGCTCCCGCTCCGAGTCTTGTGAAAGGGGATGCATGAGAGCGCATAATTCGTGGACGCTCGAGCTAGGTTTGCGCATGTCAGTCTTGCCGGTGGGCTGCAAATCTATCCGTCGTGTAACCACGAGTCGTGCATCCTTCCACCGGCATGCTGTGTACTGACAACTACAGATTTGGAGCTGCCTGTTAGGATATTCGGTCGCTTCATCCAGACAAGAGACGAAAGCCACGTGCAAGGTCACGCGCAGGTCCCCTCTTGACCATGTCAGGGTTAGCGCTTGTGGCTCGACTGATGCCAAGGCATGTGGCAGTGCGACTGTTGGTCGACCGGGGGTTGGGGTGGTGTAGCGCAGAGAGCGCATCAACGTGACATCCATGGAGACCATAATGGGCCGGTCAGTGGTCAGTGGGAGACTTGAGCTGAATTGCCGGGGACTCGATCATAGAATGCCGACGATCAGTCATAGACGGAACCGTAATAGCATCAATTGCCAACGTTCAGAAAGTGCCTGCCAAAATAGTTAGGAATATTCCAAAATGCGGACATGACCCGAGGCCTCAGGCACCAGTTCCTAACAAATCATGCCCGCGTTAGAGGGCGCTTGAGTTAGTGGCCCATCCGGTGTGAGGGATTCCTAATTTCTGCCGCGGACCTGGTCAGCCGCCGCACGCCGACACCACAACTCTTGACCTCATCTTCTTCACTGCAGAAACCTCGGTCGCGAGCTCAACTATATTTTATGCCCTCCACCTCTACGCAATTCGGGCACTCCGAGCGCCTATCCATCATGCCAGCTTGAGCTTGACTTGAGTACGAAAGCCATGACCGCTGTGTCGCTCCAACAGACGTCACCCGCTCCGCAGTTGCTCCCCAGCCATACCCGCACCCGCTTCGCCGCCGCGAGCTCCTCCGCCAACGCCAGACCATCTCCGACCCACGTCCACCACGACAACCACGCGCTTTCCCGCCACGATAATCTACCTGCGCCGGCAGCGTCTGCGATAGCGACGCTCCGTGACGCTTCGCCCGCGATGGCGCTGAGATCCGAGTTCAACGGCACATCTGCGCCCACCGCCGACTCCAATGGAGTTGCCTCTAGAGCGCAACCGGTGCTGAATGGTCGCCCAGCTCCCAACCAACTTCCAAGATCCGACGACGACGATGATGACCAGCGACCCTCAAGCGCGCCCGGCCGACGCAACGGAAACGCGGTTCTCGAGACACGAGACGACATTGAGCATCACCAGCAGAAGCGGCCTGTGAAGCCATTGCTCCTCCGGTCCAAGAGTGACTACGCGCGGCCCGTGGACGAGCCAGAGATTGTGAAGGACGATATACCCGAATGGGGGGCTAGACATGGCTTCGAGGATCACTATCAGTCCGAGGACATAATATCAGACCTAGCTAATGTAAGTTGTGCCTCCCATTCAGTCCTCATCTACTCGTCGGCCTGCGCGGATCCACCTGAGGTTGGATATTCTTGATATTGATGGCTGGGATGTATGAACCCTCCAGGATGGAGGGATATCCGCACGAGGACCTTGCACCTTCTGTTCAGGTGTTGCCGTCATGTGGTCGTCATTCAACGATCAAAGCTCATGGTCCAGTTTTAAGCTTAAAACCCGACAAATGCAACCGCGGCATTTGGAGCCTGAACACACGAAGCTAACCATGACAAATAGAATTGGTACATGTACTTCACCGATAAACGACACGAGACAACAGGAAAACCGAAGCCTCTTCAGTACGAGCTTCAAGACTGGCGACAGAGAGACAGGCTAAAGACAGTCTCTGCGGCCCTCGCAGTCTGTTTGAACATCGGAGTCGAACCCCCCGACCAGCTCAAGACGAATCCAGGTGCGAAGCTCGAGGCGTGGACGGACCCGACGATCCCACCCATCCAGAAAGCTCTGGAGAACATCGGCAAAGCACTGCAGGCGCAGTATGAGACCTTGGCGATTAGAGCCCGCTACAAGCAGTATCTGGATCCTTCGGTTGAAGAAACGAAAAAGTTCTGCATCTCCTTGCGTAGAAACGCCAAGGATGAACGTGTTTTGCTTCACTACAACGGTCACGGTGTGCCCAAACCGACCGCATCGGGCGAGATTTGGGTTTTCAACAAGAACTACACCCAGTACATCCCCGTCTCGTTGTACGACTTGCAACACTGGCTGCAAGCCCCCACCATCTTCGTCTGGGACTGCTCCGAGGCCGGTAACATCCTCAACAACTACCATAGGTTCGTCGAGAAGCACGAGGAGGAGGAGGAGGAAGCTGCCGAGCGTGACCCCAACTACACAAAGACCAACTTCCGGCCATATATCCATCTGGCTGCATGTGCCGTCAAGGAGAACCTTCCGACGAATCCTCTCTTGCCAGCGGACCTCTTCACGGCTTGCCTCACTACACCCATTGAGATGGCACTCTGGTTCTTTGTCCTTCAGAACCCACTCAAGACCAACCTGAGCCCAGACCGAGCCAAGAAGCTTCCTGGCCGCTTGCAGGAACGACGTACACCATTGGGCGAGCTGAACTGGATCTTCACGGCCATTACTGACAGCATCGCATGGACAACTCTTCCTCGCGATCTCTTCCGCAAGTTCTTCCGCCAGGATCTGATGGTGGCAGCTCTATTCCGCAACTTCCTGCTCGCGCAGCGCGTCATGACTGTGTACGGTTGTCACCCGCAGTCTTACCCTCAACTTCCGGACACTCACCAGCACCCGCTTTGGGAGACGTGGGACCTGGCCGTCGACATGGCTCTGGCTCAGCTCCCCATGCTAGAGAAGAAGGAGAGCGAGGGTCTCGATTACGAGTACCAGAACTCGACATTTTTCACAGAGCAGCTCACTGCTTTTGATGTCTATCTGACGAGAGGCGATGCCATGGCCCAGAAGTCGCCTGACCAGCTACCCGTCGTTCTCCAAGTACTGCTTAGCCAGCAGCACCGAGTTCGGGCACTCATCCTACTTGGCCGGTTCCTTGATCTAGGCCCCTGGTCGGTGCAGCTCGCTCTGAGTATTGGCATCTTCCCCTACGTCCTAAAGCTTTTGCAGTCTGCGGCTGCCGAGCTCAAGCCAGTGATGGTCTTCATCTGGGCGCGACTAATCGCAGTAGATATCTCATGCCAGCAAGACCTGATTAAGGATAGCGGCTACAGCTACTTTGCCCAGATTCTCAAGCCCTCCGAGGGGCTGCCAGTTGTCGATAGCGACGAGCACAAGGCCATGTGCGCCTTCATCCTGGCCATGCTCTGCAAGGACTACAAGAACGGTCAAATGGTTTGCAACCAGACAGACATCATGACCTACTGCTTGACACATCTTCAGAACGAGGAGAACCCACTTCTGCGACAATGGGCATGCCTGTGCATAAGCCAGCTGTGGCAAGATCTCCCCGAAGCCAAATGGCGTGGAATCAGGGAGAACGCCTATGTCAAGTTGGCCTATCTCACAAAGGACCCCTGCTGTGAGGTTCGAGCTGCTATGGTTCACGCCATGACCACGTTCCTGGGCATCCCTGACCTCACGGACGAGGTGGCCCGCATCGAGGAGTCTATCGCATGGACGATCCTCGACACGGGCAATGATGGAAGTCCGATGGTGCGAAAGGAGTTTGTCGTCTTCCTCTCGCATTTCGCAGTCCGATTTGAGAGCAAATTCCTAGTTGCAGCCTATGAGCAACTGGTGGAGGAGAAGGAGTATCTCATGTTCCCTCCTCAGGATGACGGCCAGGAGCATAAGATGGGCCTTCACTACGCTAGACCTGACCACCGCAACAAGGATGGAACGATAAAATCGACATCCCAGGGCTTGTCTCACAACACTGTCTACATGGCGTTATGGAAACTGGCACTCGTCCTCAGCGTGGATCCTCACCCAGAAGTGCAACGAGAGGCAACCATCGTGGTCGACTTCATCCACCACGCTCTCCTCAACTCGAGCGTTGGCGCCCCAGCACAGCTTGTCATGGCTGAGATCCAGAAGCGTGCTACGAGGTTGGCACACCGTCACACGCCCAGCGCCAGTCAACGGAGCAGTGCCGCGGGCCCTCAAGTTACGCAACCATTGCCTTCTCCTGGACTGTTGCGTAGGACTGCCAGTCTCCTATTCCCTTCATTGATGAACACCGAGGACAGGTCAAGACCATCGACGCCAACAACACCAACCCCACCGCTTCCTCGATCACCCTCGCTGAAGCTCACGCATAGTCAGGTACCCGTACCACCTGAGCAGAATGATCAATCATCATCATTTGCACAGTATCATCTCGCTCCCGAGCCCTTCTCTGGAGCCTACCAGGCCCGAAACCTGACAAAGCCCCCAACTCTCCCGCTCAAGAGCAGGTTCTTGGAATGGTCGATCGAGTACTTCCGTGAGCCGCAAATGAAGCCAAGTGAGGCGGATGAGCCCGGAAGCACCGAGTACAACGAGCGTCTCTGGCGAAGAGCTCGCAACGAGGCCATCTTCCGAGAGACTCAGCCATTGAAGCAACAAGCCGGAAGTCACAAGTGGAACAACCAGCTCGGAATTGTTAACAACGGTGCCCAGCCTGCCAAGATGACATTCCACCAGTTTGAGGATCACCTTGCTGTAGCGGACGAAGGCAATACTGTCTATGTTTGGGACTGGAAGAAGCAGGGCCGCTTGAGTCGGTTCAGCAACGGAAACCCAGAAGGGTCCAAAATCAGCGACTTGAAGTTCATCAATGAAGACGACCAGGCGATGCTCCTAACAGGCTCTTCGGATGGTGTTATCCGAGTATATCGCAACTACGAGTCGGACAGAGAGATTGAGCTTGCGTCGTCGTGGCGCGCCCTGACACACATGGTTCCCAGCAACGTCAATTCGGGCATGGTGTTTGACTGGCAGCAGGTGACTGGCCGGGTCCTCGTCGCTGGTGATGTCCGAGTGATTCGAGTCTGGTATGCGGCGTACGAGACCTGTATCATGGACATCCCAGCGCGGTCTGGATCATGCGTAACCTCATTAACTTCGGATCAGATGACGGGACACATGTTTGTTGCCGGCTTCGGAGACGGAGCTGTACGAGTGTTTGATACCAGAAATCGACCTCAAGAGTCCATGGTGCGCAAGTGGAAGGATGAGTCAGATCGGCAATGGATTAAGAGCGTCCATATGCAGCGCGGCGGGCAGCGGGAGCTCCTGAGTGCGAGCCGAAATGGCAAGGTCAAGGTGTGGGATATCCGCATGGACAAGCCTCTGCACTCGTTCCAGACGACACGAGATACTCTTCGGACCGCGACCACGCATGAACACCTGCCGGTCTTTGCTGTGTAAGTAGATGGAATCAGGTGCCAGGAGGTTGGGTTTACAGGGATCATCGCTAACCAGTCTCGGCAGGGGAACGTCAGCCCACGCGGTCAAGGTTTTCAACCTCGATGGCCATGAGCTTTCCAACGTTGAGCCATACTCGAGCTTCCTGCAGCAGAGTCGAAGCTCGCCCATCTCGGCGACGGCATTCCACCCCCACCGACCCATACTGGGGTGCGCCGCTAAGGGCGACCACCATATCAATCTATTCACCTGCGAGAAGTCTGAGCCACTGTCCCTGGGCTAGCGACCCTGGGGCCGCCGGTTCGGCTTCTCTTGATGCGCTTAGGGGAGGAGAGCATGGTGAACGCAGTTTGATACCCAGATGGAGGAAGAGGCTGGAGAAATGGCCATGCAAAGGCGTGGCGAGGGTCCAGGCGGACGGTAATTCGTGCTCTGCATAGGCTGCATATCATATCATATCATCCGGGGTTTCGTTTCTAATACGGGCGTTCAGGGGCAAGGTAAGCGAGGCGAGGGGAAGCTACGTGTTGACAGCGGTTCTATTAATTGACGGACATGTTTGTCCGGAGCGGTGGCCTCGCAACGGAGTGGTATGAGTTAGACGGGGGGAGGCGATTCAGGAGAGGTGTACGATATTCTTAATGCGCATCACCGAGTTGATGGATGGCGTTAGAAGATTAATGATTAGGCAATCGCCAAATTCAAGTTCAAGTTGAAGATATTGAAGGTAGCCCAAGTTCAATTTTTTGTGATCATGGATGGAAATATCCATGTCTTGAAGCTCCATCCCCATGACGAAGTTGTGGATGAATGGCATCTCCGGAAGGATCCTGGGAAGGATCCTAGGAAAGCGCATTGCCATCGGGCGCCAGCGCCTTCCGTACCGATTTGTAACCCCACCATGACGCCGTGGTCGAGGGCGAATCGTCTGGTTTGGCGGGGCAGGTGCGGCCACAAGTCAGGGACCCCGCCATTCCGTCGCCTGGATCTTATTTGGGCAACCACCATTCCACCACCACTTCACACTTTTTTTATGCGTCACCTCACTTTCTCCGACATCGACACCGACACAGTCATTGTCGTTTTCATCACCTGATTTTCGCTCCGGTGCCGTCTCCTGCGTCCCCGAGCCTTGGTCAATTCGACTCATCTTGACTCGTTACTGACCCTATTTCTTCCTCGACCTCCCCCCACCAGCGATCGTTCCGCGCCTCAAGCAGAGATACCCCGCCAAAAAATCTACTCTCTTTCGAAGCAACAACTTCATCATGGCTGACGCCCCTACCGAGCAGCCTACCGCTCCTCCTCCCGCCGAGGAGAAGGCCCCCGCCGCCGAGGGTGGTGACGCCGGTGACGCCGGTGACGCTGGTCCTTCCAAAAAAGCGCTGAAGAAGGCTGAGGCCAAGGCCAAGAAGGAGGCCGAGAAGGCCCGCAGAGCTGCTGAGCACGAGGCCAGACAGGCCGCCGCAAAGGCCGCCGCTGGCAACACTGAGGATCTCGCCAAGGACAACTATGGCGATTCCACCCACCTCACCAAGATCGACGCCGAGCGAATCAAGCTCCGAAACCTTGGCGATGAGCACCTAGGCAAGACCGTCAAGCTCCGTGCCTGGATCCAGAATGCCCGTATGCAGGGCGCAAAGATGGCCTTTGTCGAGCTTCGTGAAGAGCGTGACTGGGCCATTCAGGCTGTTGTCGCTGCCAGCCCCGAGGGCACACCTGTCTCTAAGCAGATGGTCAAGTGGATTGGCAGTCTGAACCTTGAGGGCTATGTTCTTGTTGAGGCCAAGGTGGAGAAGCCCCTTGAGCCAGTCAAGAGTGTCAAGGTTTCCAACTATGAGCTACACCTCACCAAGTGCTATGTCATCAGCCCCGGCCCCCAGGTCCTGGGTATGGGTCTTGCCGTTGCCAACAGACCTGTCACCAACTTCGATGATGAGGATGCTGGCGGTCCTGTCGAGGAAGTCAAGGAGGGCGTCGACAATCTGAGCCTCGAGAATGCCCCTGGTGCTAGCATGGCTACCCATCTCAACAACCCCGTCATGCACAAGCGAGCTCCCGTCCAGCAGGCCATTGCCGATGTGCGTATGACTGTGCGCAAGCTGTTTTCCGAGTACCTCGAGGCGAGAGACTTTGTTCAGTTCGAGCCCCCTTGCCTGATCGGAGCCGCTTCTGAGGGAGGATCCAACGTATTTGGCATGCCATACTTTGATAAGCAGGCTTTCCTGGCCCAATCGCCCCAGTTCTACAAGCAATATGAGATTGCTGGTGGTCGAAAGCGGGTCTTCTGCATTGGCCCCGTGTTCCGAGCTGAGAACTCCAACACTCCCAGACACATGACCGAGGTAAGTCGAAACCGAGATCCGAGCTTGAGATTGAAGGCAGAAGCTGACTGACTGGTCTAGTTCACCGGTCTCGATCTGGAGATGGAGATTGAGGATCACTACCACGAGGTCCGCGAGATGCTGGAGGGCGTCCTTCTATACATTTTCCGAGGTCTCAAGGAGCGATGCGCCGAACAGATCGCTCTCATCCGGACTGTGTATCCCTCAGAGGACTTCCTTCTTCCTGAGCCTGGAAAGGAGGTTCGTCTTACTTTTGCTGAGGGTCAGGCTCTCCTTCGTGCAGAGGGCCCCGAGGAGTACCGCAACGTGTCCGACGACGAGGATATGTCGACGCCTCAGGAGAAGGCGCTTGGCGCGCTGATCAAGGAGAAGTACAACACCGACTTTTACGTGCTTGACAAGTTCCCCGAGGGTGCGCGACCCTTCTATGCGCTGGAGGACCCTGAAAACCCCAAGGTGACCAACGCATACGACTTTTTCATGCGAGGCCAGGAGATCCTCTCTGGCGGACAGCGTGTCCATGTGCCCGAGACACTGGAGGCGCGGATCCGCAAGAAGGGTATCGACCCAACCAGCCAGGGCATCAAGGAGTATGTCGACATCTTCCGCAGCGCTGGAGTGCCCCCGCATGGCGGTGGTGGTATCGGCTTGGATCGGGTGGTGGCATGGTATCTCAACCTGCCAAGCGTACACCTGGCGAGCTACTACCCTCGCACGCCCAAGAGACTTCTGCCGTAATAAGAGAATTGCAGGAGCGAGACTGGTAGAGGTCGGGTTCAGAAGCCGAATGGAGTTGCAGGGATAGGGATTGGGGCTACAGCTACAGTAGACAGAGAGAGACAGAAGAAAGACAGCCAGACGGGTGCTTGTAAAAAGAAAGATTAGCTGGGATCCAATGAGAGATGGATATGCAGGCAAGCTGAGATGGAAGGGATCAAGCCAATTGGACTAGGTTAGACAGACATATGACATGAATCATGACCCATCTCACCTTGCTAGCAGCAGCTGTGTCCCCATGGGACCGTGGAGCCTCTACGTAAGTGGTGCATTTTGGGCGTTACATGAAGAGATGAGGACTACCTACTGTAGTGTGTTGTGCTGTGCTGTAGTGTGCTGTGATGCGGCATTAGAGAGGGAGTGTGAGTGCTAGGTTGGAGTGAAGGATGCAGCTGAAGCGATGGCGTTGAGCCTCAAGTGCTTTTTCAGGGACTCGGTGGAGGATGACGGCGTTGACAGTGGATGGTTGCAGGGGAGGGAAGGTGGGACACGGGGCGGGCTGTGAAGCGAGTGTGGGGCAGCCGTTACAGTGATGTACCCGGGCAGGTACGGTGCGGTGCGGTGCGGTACGTAGGCTACTTACCACGTACCGACGGTAGTTGGGGGTGGTACGTATTCTTCCCCCCATCACGTACTCGGCAAGACGGGTGCCACCTTTTCCGAGTGGCAGGTGCGGACGTTGAATTGGAGAGCGAAGAGTGGGGTTACTGCTTGCTTAATCGAGCCCCGGAGGGCGGGTGGGATGTAGATTTGGGTGGGGCCGCGGTGGGATGCCGATATTTGGAATGGTAGAATGGATATCGTCAACAGGAGTTTCCACTCAGCGTCAAGGGAAAACTACTGCCTGCCTACCTACCTACCATCCATACCTACCTACCTTGGTAACTTAACCACCACGTACATACAGCAGAGATGCAGCTTCTAAGAGACCCTAGACTATCATACATATCAGATCAGCGGCTGAGGGCGTGTGTCTCGGAGGAGAAATGCCGCCTCCCCGGTCCACGGGTTGGTTAGATTGGGCATCCAGACATTCTCTCTTCTCTTTTTACTCAATCTCCTCGGTTGCACGCGCGCACACACGCATGTGCATAGGGTCTTGAGTTCACGGCAACTTGTCCAAGACGCCGGGGAGGGGAGGGGTCTCAGGTTGGGACAGACTCCAGAGACAGGGCCGTTTCAGCGGGGACGCACAAGGATGAGTCTGGGACGTGGGTTACACACTACCTACATACAGATGGACAGACACATGCTACGTCGGTAGTAGAAGTTATTGCGTAGATAGTCAAGGAATTGCGGGAAGTCTACCGGTGCCACTGCAGACGACCTCGATAATAGACACAGACACAGACTTACATGGGATGGGGTAAGAGGACCACTTAGCTCCCTGACCTTGGGGTCTCAGCTCCAGGATCTACATCTAGTTTAGTCTCCGATCAGTCATCCGAGACGGCATCTCCAACATCACCTCATGGCAATCTCTCGCAGCGGTTCCCAAGCTGCGGTTTAACAATGGGTTTCCAAGTCACGTTGTTCTTGCAGAGCGAAAAGCAAGACGCAGAGCAGATGGGGGGAGATGGAAAAAAGGAACACGAGCATGGCTAAGGCACCAAGGAAGGCTCAGCCAAGCCGAGAGCGGCCTAGCCCATGCTGCTGGCTGTTTCGAAGTCGTCGTACGCAACGCACCTCAACTGGGGGGGTCCCTTTGCATTACAGCCCAGCCCAGCAAAGTACAGCAAAGCACAGCACAGTACAGGGCTCTTCTGGTTTGTGCGTGCGGGCGCCTAGGCGGGCGGGCGGCCGACTGAGCAGAAGCGCGATTGGAGCTGTGCCCTCGGGGGGGTTGAGGCGTCGGGTTTGTTTTTTTCCTGCCTGTATTTGATGAGCTGGCTGAACAAACTAGGACCTAGGGCGGGGTTGACGATGGGGAATAGGGCCGAACAAGAGCATGCAGGGTTCCTGTAGGGCTGCTGGGGGGAGTAGGAGTATGAACCGAGAGGAAGAGGGAGGAGGAGGATGCTGAAATACGAGGAAAGTGACGATGGTGTTGAAGTTGAGGTTGAATTCGGAATAGATTCATCGAGTGCCGATCCCGTAACAGGGAATACAGAACAAGGTAACTATCAGATAGATGATATGAACAACAGTCTACAATGGGCGTGTACACAGTCAATGCCAAGTACGGCAGAGCCAAAAGGGTAATGTTGGAGAATCGACTCGGAAGAGATTTGACAGGTAAAAGCAAATAACGAAAAATAAACAAGAAAAATTCCCATGTCATACAAACAAATTTCCCTTAAAGCCGCAGAAACCCATGCGAAACGAAGATCCCGCATCCGCATCGACAACCCCATGTGATGGATCACAGCCCGCCCAGCCTAACGCAACTGTACTAAAGAATGGCCAGGATCAAGCGGCCCACTCATAGTAGGATGGGTACTTTAGCCAGTCTCAGCGCCAAAAAAAGGCGGGCAGCAAACGGAGACAGACAGAGAGAGAGAGACAAGGGAGGAAGATCTAGACCAGATTGTCGAATGGGGCATGATGAGAGAATGAGTGTGATTGTCTGTTCCCCATCCTGGGGGAGATTGACGCGCAACCGAGTCAGTTCTTGAAGCTCGAGGGGAATGACGCCCACATTGTGGTGCCTTGGCATTACCTATCCGAGACCGGTGAAGAGGAGCTCCCTGGTCTGTAGCTACCCAATTCTGTCTGTTTCCATGTCACCTTGACCTTGCTTGACCTTGCGCTTCCAGTTTCCTCTGGGACTCTATACGAACGTGGGAGTTCAGGGGGGGAGGGGGGTTGTAAGAAGGAATCCATCTGTACGATATAGAGGTGGCATACAAAGTGAGCGTCTGTATATCTGCTCCTTTCGGTACGGACCGGTGCAGTAACTACAGCACAGTGCAGTGCAATGCAGCTCTTGGCTAGGTAAAATCAATATGAGCGCCTGATAACGCCACCTATGGCTTTCTTTCTTAGAGAGGCAGCTGCAATGACATCGAAGCAAAGAGATACTGGATACCAATGGATGGATCCCAATGGCGGATGGGACGTGCCGCTCGCTGAACGTTCAACGGCCGCCGTGCCGCCATCTTACATTGGATCGCAACTGGAATCCCGGGATAGCGGGTAAAACGGGTTGAGAGAACCCAGACAAAGGGTGGGAGGAGATCCTGGTGAAATCAAGCGACGACGAATAAGCTATCCAGTAACGTCGGCCGCCTTGCTGCAGCTCCCATCCCCTTAGCTTCAGCCTCGCTCTGGGCGTGGGTGGAACCTTTGTCATCCAGCAATTCGGTAAACCTCACATTGCAGCAGCATCCATCTTCCGGGGCCTTTTCTCCCCCGTCCGACGGCGAACTAAGTCGAATCTCCCCCCTCTTGTCTTTGTCTTTTGCCGTCGACATTGGTCAAGGCCCTTGCTTTTCCGCTGGGGCAAAGAAGAAAAAAGTGAGCATGAGCATGGGATAGGGATTGGGGATGCAAGCAGCATTTTCCCTAGGTATGCAAGTTGAAGGAAGATACCGTCGACCCAAGAAAACACCAGGCCTTTACTCGATATCGCCTAGCTCGCAGATACATCACCACCCACGGTACCTTCAAGACCTTTCCTTTAAAGGGCCCCTCCTTTCCCGTCCTCCCGTGGCCACTGCAATGCAATTGAATGGAAGTTCGTGTGTGACGAGGTCCACGTTGTTGTTGTCGCTGCCGCTGCCGCCGTCGAGGTACCTTTTCCGCTGCACAGCGCCCACCGAGTACCTACCTACCTTGTCTCTCAACCAACACAACTAACCTTACCTGACACCCACCTCCTGGTACCTGCCTTCCCTGCCCGCTGCAGTGATCAAGCATCACCTTTGCTCCATCGCTCCTGCTCCTACCTTTCATCCCTCCTCCTGTCTCTCTTTCCTCGCTCGCTCGCTCGCTCATCTACCACCTCGTATTAATCCAATCCCCGTCCAACCTGACCTTGACAACTTCATCCATACATCACAAAGCCAGCTTCTTCCCCCCTTTTTCCCATTCTCACAGACAGCTTCGAGCTTTGACTCTTCTACACACTGTTTAGTCATCTCAGACAAGACCCCGTCTTCTTGCACACTTGCGCGTCCACTCTCCTCCTACTCCTCCTCCTTCTCCACTTCCATAGGTATCGCCAAAACCAAAAACTCCGCTGCCTCCGATCGCTTCACCATGGACTTCACCGGGCAATACAACTTCCCCGGCACTCAGCCCTACCACCAGTTTATGCCGATTCCTCCTCTGACACCATCGCACTCGCATTCTGCCGGCTCCGACGACTTTAATGCATCCCCGCCTGTCAGTTGCTCCCCTTCTCCGCGATTTCCCCCACTCCCCCAGGTGCAGCCCTGCCTTAGCGCTCCTTACCTGAGCATTACTCTATCAATCTTTGAGCCTCAAGCCCAGCGTTTTGCCCGCCGTTTTCACCAACGGCGTGCCTGCATCTCGTCCCTATAAACCCGACGTCCCCTGTGTTCCTCTGCTGACTCTCTTGCTTCCCCTCGTCTAGGAAAACTACGACACCTTGCCCACGAACCACAACGATCAGTTCCAGGCCTTCGACTACGCTTCTCAGGGCTTCAACGGCAACCCTCACCAGCCACCTACCGCTTTTCCAGGACCGCCGACTCCTCCTGGCCAGAACGTCTTTGCCGCCCAGGTCCAGCCTGTTCATCACCAGCAGCAACACGGTCCCACCAAGATCGACTCCCCCGAAGACCAGACTACCGCTCGTGGTGGTAGCGAGGAGGATGATAACCTGACGCCGGCCCAGTCCCGCAGGAAGGCCCAGAACCGTGCTGCGTACGTCTCTCTTGCTCTTGTTCTCAGGTCGTGACCCAGGAGTCCGCATCTGCAGTGGTACATCGAGTGCTATGGAGTGGCCTGACCATATCCTTGGCACGAGACAAATAAACCCCTGAGCTAACCCTCTTTTCTCCCAGACAACGTGCTTTCCGTGAGCGAAAGGAAAAGCATGTCAAGGACCTCGAGGCTAAACTCGCGGGTCTTGAGGCGGCACAGCAGCAAGCATCTCTTGAGAACGAACGTCTGAAGCGAGACCTCCAGAAAATGTCGACCGAGAACGAGATTCTGCGTGCCACCTCGCACGTCGGCCATGGCTCCATCTCCCCGGAGCCTGCCACCGGCCCGATGCGCTTCAACCCTACCGAATTCTATTCCAACGTCCTCCAGAACCACACCAACAAATCCCCCTCGCACCGCATCGTCACCTCAGATGATGGCGAACGGCTTCTTGCCGCCGGTGCTGCGTGGGACTTTATCATCTCTCATGACCTCTTCAAGAAGGGTCTTGTGGATATTGGTGATGTGAGCGAGCGCCTCAAGCACTGCGCACGATGCGACGGTCAGGGGCCTGTCTTTTCGGAGCGTGCCATCAAGAGCGCTATTGAGCAGAGTGTCGCCAGCGGCACGGACGACCTTCTGTAAATATTGATGAAGGAGAAGGAGTGAGAAAAAGGAGGATACGGGGCGTATACGGACCTGGTATGATTGATGTGTATCACGGCGAAGGAGGCTGGTCTGGTGGATTGGATACCCCGCCCGCCGGGGCTTTATGGCGTGGCGTTTTATGCTTGTGATTCTCGTTTGGTCCAGGAGGTCGACTGTTGAAACTCCTTTGGGGGTGATCAAGGACTCCAGTTGAGGACGTGCATAGCCTGATGATATACGACGAGCACAGCGGGTACAAGGAGTTACTATGGGGGATAGACGTGGATCGTACGGACGACGAGGCCGAGGGGGTTTTGTCTTTGTCTTTGTGTTTTTGTGCTTGGGTTTATATCTAGTTGATATTTGAGTGAACATATGAATAAAAGCGGTTCAACAACAGTCATGACAGATAACAAGACTCGAGTGCAAATACTTGATCATAGACTATAATTGTCTAGTACAGATAGATACTGATGAGATCGACGTTACTAGTAAATCAATGATAATAGTGCCCAAGAAACGATACCTTGGACCGCATTTTAATCGTACACAGGGTTGTACATGGTACCTACCATCCATCTCCAACAAGGAACGACAAGACAACGCTGCGCCAAAAACTCCAACCGAAACAAGATGAGAATCATATCCTTCCTTATCCTCCTCATGATGCAATACCGTCCGTCATATAATAAACAACAAGTCAGTCCCTTTTTTCCTCCTCCTCGTCCACCTCTTTGAATTAAGGTCTTCCCACGTCTTGAATCTATGTGAGAAACGAGTAGCAAGCAGGAACCCTCTAGATATCCGTATCCCTTTCTATTTCCACCCGTCCGTCTTCCAAACCGCCTCATTTTATAGTAAACCTCGCTCTCTCTCACCAATATCCCATGCCCAAGGACATGCCAGGATATCTCTTTTGGTGCATCTCGTTCATCAACTCTTGGGCAATTAGTGATTCAACATGATCACAGCTCGGAAGTCATGTACCAGCAACCCACAATCCGAGACATTCGTCAACAAATGTCCAGTCTAGACACTTAATCCTTCTTCATGCCGTTGGTCTGGACCTCGTTCTCAATGTAGGGGTGCTTGATAGTCAAGCACCAAATGTCAAGGTAGTCACAGATGGTGACGATGACGTCAACGACAAAGCTGCCGTAAACACCAACAGCGGTACCGAGCATCATGAACATGAAGGCCACCTGGTAGACGCTATCACCGAGGGCGCTGGGCCAGCCATATCCGAAGTAGCGCTGGAGGATGGGGCCCATGGAGTCAATGACGCCAAAGGCAATGGGCAGACCAAGGACGTTCCAGTAAGGGAAGCGCAAGTGGACGAGGTGGGCGGTAATCATCTGGCCAACGCTGTAAGCGTTGACGAGGCCAGCGAAGAGGGCGAAAGGGATAAGATGGCACTCGCGGATCTTAGGCTGGAGGTAGAGGTAGGCGACGATCAGAGACCAGATGCTGAAGAAGGGGACGAGACCGAGGAGAGCACCGCGGGAACGGTCGCCACGGGAGCGACGGGCACGGATGACGTTGAGGGAGGACTCGACCGTGTTGAAGATGAGGACAATGCCACCCTGAACGAGGTACCACTCAGTGAAGGTCAAGTTGTAGACGAAGGACGGAATGCCAAGGTCAGAGGGCACGCCGATGGTCTGGAGCATGCTCTGCTGCCAGAAGTGGGCACCGCCGACAAGGCCAGTGAAGATGAAGACGCAGACGATAGCTAGGACGCCTTCAACGGGGCCATTGACAATGCCGAGGGTGAGGGTCTTGGTGTGGTAGGTCTCCCAGGTCTGCACGTAGAAGGTGAGAAGGGCTATGGAGAGTTAGCACGTTAAAAAGTAGGTGTTGAGCATATCGTCTTACATGCAAACAGAGTGGCTACGGTCTGCCAGCTCTGGCCCATGTTCTGAGAGGCGGCGAAGATGAGGACCTCGAGGGAAGTGTTGCAAGCATCGACTCCATGATCGAAGAGTTCGCCGAGGGGACCGGACTGTCGGGTTCGTCGTCTATTGCCCGAGTTAGAGTTAGTAGCTGTCGCAACCCATTTACTCTCGTCTCGAATTCTCGTCTTGGTAGCACTTACGCCTGAGTTCCGTCCACAGCATCAAAAGTCTGGTACAAGAACAAGCCCAGGGCCCACGAGTAGTACACCCACGAGGGGCAGTCCTGGTCGAGTGTGGGATTGTACCAGAGCAAGGTGAGGAAGTTTGCGACGACGAAGGAGAAACCAGTGAGCGTGATGAGGTTCGGGGCCATGCTCATGGGGAAGCACTTGATGACGAAGTTTGTGTAGAAGGGCTTCAAGACATATTTGGAGAGCAGCGAGCGATCGACGCCCGAGTACTTGTACTCGCGGAGCGCGGGGAGCTCGCGTTGCCGTACGTAGACCATGGTTGGCGATAGCTTCAAGAGTCGTCAAGTTTGAATAATGATTGCTTGCTTGCTTGCTCGTGTGTTCTTGTACTTGCTTGTCGAATGTGCGGTTTCGGGTCGATCGGAGGAGAGGTCGGTCGGTCTGTCGGTGTCCGTCGTTATCGTGTCCTCTTTTTTTTCTCTCCCTCGAGCAAGTGGGTAAAGACAGTTTCTCGTCCGATCCCGCTATGCAGCTCTTGTATGCGCTGGCTTGCTCGCTTGCTTGATCCAGATCCACGCGAGCGTCGAACGAGACTGTAGCAACCGTTTTTTTTTTTTTTTTCTTTTCTCTTGATCCGTTCGCTAGAAGGTACCACCCGCGTTCGGTTTCAGCTTGCGACAAGTGTTTGAGCAAGAGTCTGCTTATTAAAAGAATACGAGAAGGTTGACGAGACTGGGTTGCCGTGAGAGGGAGAGCAAAGAATGAATGGCTCACGAAAAAAAAAGATGCCAGCACGAGCAAAAGTGGATCGGCACAAACTAATAAATGAATGCCCTCCGTAATCATGCGCTCTTTCCTCCCCTTTCACACAAAGGGCACCATTACTGTACCGTACCTGCCATGTCTAGAAAGGGCTCAAAGACGGGAAATTTGGCAACAGCAGCCACACACACGCGATCACTCACTCACACCATCCAAGGTTCCTCCCCTTCTCTAACGCATTTCAATGCGAAATTAACGGGCAATCGATAAGGTCCCGGCTTTTGATGGCAGGCTCTAGGTAGGGGGGGGGGGGCCCCTGGCAAAACGTCATGGGAGGACCCACTCACACCTCGAGTCAACTTCAGTGCTAGAGTGCCAACTTCAGCATCAAACATGGAAACTCCGTACCTCTCGTCCATGTGCCATCATACATCACACATCCATGTCTGCAGCCCAGTTACACCTGGCCATGTGCTCCCCCTGCCATCCATCTCATGACCCCGACTTGAGTCTATCTCTTGATCTCTTCTTGTTGCATTATCCAATCACCCTCTCATCTCTAAACTCTACTCCCTCAACCAAAGGCACGCTATGACATCAAGATAAACCAACTCCATCACGTCCAACATACTAGTATGCTCACGCTGGCCGACACATCACGTCCATCATCGTCTGTACACCGTGATTTAAATGTTTTGCTTCATTCACAGTCATGTCAGCTAATGTCTACCGTAAACTATCAGTAAACGAATCAGCCGAGTTGCATTCCCTTGACCCTCGTATCCATCCATGCTTCAAGACCGACATCAGGACCCAGACTTCCATGTCAATGTCCACCTTCATGTCGATAGCACTAATCCCTACCTACTCCATTTTCGTTCTTGGCAGAAGCCATCCATCCAACCTTCCTTTGTGTACTTATTCCCAGAAACTATTCCTTGATACCATCATCGACATGTGGAATAGTTCATACTTATCCGAGCACATCCCCCTTTCCAATCATCCACCACCTTATCCTTCATCAGCCTAAGCCGCCGAAACGTCCTGGGCGTACTTCTTCTGCGCCTCGTCCTCCTGGAACTGCTGCACCTTGACAAAGGCCATGTTGAGCAGAGGCCCAGCAAGCTCCGCCACTGAGAGGTGCTCGATCTTCTCAGGTTCCGTCGATCGTTGCTCACCACCCTTCTTGATTGGACGACCGTCTCCAATCGCTCCAAACTTGCACTTGGGCTTGGGGAACTGAACATCCCATGCAAGTTCCTCGGTTGTGGCCTTCATGAAGTTGGCACCAGCATACCAGGCGCGGTCCACCATCTCACGTCGCTTCTGGAGTTTGTTGGTTCCCCAGACGTCACCGTTGAATGTGTATTGACCGGCCGAGGTGGCTGGAGTCGGGTTCCAGCAAGTAGAAAAGGGTGGCTGTTGGGTGAGAAGGGTTTCAAAGGGACAGGCCGGTTTATCGTTGGCCAAGCCACATGCGTTCGCTTCTCGTTCCTCGTTGAGCTTGGCAAGGAAAGCCTTGGTGGATGACATGGTCTTCTGAGGAGTGACTGAGATGGGTGCGGTGCTCAGAGAAGCTGTCTTGTTGAACAGAGGAGACTTTGGCTCGTGTCTCTTCTCATCGATGCCCGCCTGCTGAAGAGTCTGGCGTGTAATCATGAGGACATCATCGTCATCCTCCTGGTCGAGATCCTGGCCGGAAGCTTGGGGCTTAAGGGCCTTGAAGGTGGACTTGAATGTCGAAGGTCGATACTGGCGCTGGCCAGGAGGGCCTGCACTCAAAGGTCGAGGAACTCCGGGGCCGGAGGCGAGGGTTGCAGAACCGAACTTGTCAGAAGTGCGGCCGCCGACTGCGGCATCGAAAGGCTTGACAGTGTCGGGCTGAATGGCACACGACTTGTCAGGAGGGTTCCAGAACCCATCGTCTTGAGGTCGGCCATAACCAAGGGTCTCTGCCTGGGCATGTCGCAGCATGCTGGGAGAATCAACATGGATCTGGAGCGGCTCGTGGGGGCCAGTTCGTCGGTTGAGGGGGGTAGAGGGTTCCTCGTTGCGCGAAACCGCCTTGTAGCCTTCCAGGGCCGCCTTGGTTCCGCGAGAAAGCGCCTTCTGAGCTCTCTTCTGGTTCGGGTTGGGGTAGGAGGCCAGGTTCTGAAGAGACTTGACCGTCATGTTCAGCAGCGGGTCCATTCCCAGCTCGTACTCATTCTCGTCATCGTCACTGGCCTCGGCATCGCTGAGACCATCGTGCACGACCTCGGAAAAGAGAGATGTGAGAGGCGAAGGGGTGGCCGAGGCCACAAGGCGCGGGACCTGGGCGGACATGTTGGCGCAAGTGTGCTCAGTGTCGTGAATGGGGCTGATGGCCCGGTCGAAGGTAGTCTGCATAGGGCTGTGCTCCTGGCTCGACGACGACTGGTTGACAAACTTGACAGGCAGAGACGCCAGGGCGGACTTGGGGAACAAGGAAAGGCCGGCAGTATGAAGGCCAGCCGACCACTTCAGCGAGCGGCCTCGACGAGCAGGCGGCTGGAGCGGCTGGGCAGTGCTGGGGTTGTACGGGGTGCCAGCAGTGGTGTAGGTGACCTTGGAAGCCGATGTGGGCGCGGTCGAGGTAGAGTCGATGCTACCGGGAGAAGATGCGCTATCCATGATGGACTGGTGGGTTGCAGTATAGCTTTCCGGAGACGGGAAGGGCAGCTGGCGTGCAGTGCGAGCTAAGGAAGGCTCTTGTTAGATGGATACCAGCTCACGTAGGGAGTAACGGGCAGCAAAGCACCAGCCGGATGCCTCGAACGAGAGAAAAAAAAAAATGTAGGAAGATGACACTGCGATTCCAAGCCAAGGAAGGAGTGGAGGTGGGTAGAAGGGATGGTAGCATACAATGCTCCGAAAGAGAATGCAAGGAGGGAGGGGGCTATCAAGCCTTCGTCATTGCTGGGCAAAGAGGTTTCGACCGGCGACGAGGGATTGATGTTGGGGAGAAGAGAAAGAGAAGAGAGGTTTGTTGTGTCTGGGGAGGAAGAAAGAGGAGATGAACGGTGCGAGGCGGGGAGACGAGGGTGTGAAGGTGAATTCGGGAGAAGGAGCGATTAGGTTCTCACAGGCAGTTGCACCTTCCTTAGCACCTACCAGAAGCTCGAATCTCGGGGTTTCTCTATAGAGGAAAGAAGAGATGGAGCAGCTGGTGCTTTCGGAAGGTGCACCCCTGAAGAGAGTGTAAGGAAGGAAGAAGGGATATCAACTTACGAGATGATGCAGAAGAACGATGCGTTCCAACTTGAGAGGATGCGAAGTGCTGAAGTTGAAGATTATCGTGCTTCTGTGAATGTGCGAAGATGTTGGGGAGAAGGGGGAGGGAGAGAAGGTTCGATCGAGGAAGAAGTTATACACCCCGAAGGCCAGAGAGCAGCTGGCTGGGGTGCCGAGGTGCAGAACAAGATGCGAGGTGGAATCTGAGGATAAAGTGAGAAGAAAGTGAGGAACTGTCCAAAAAGGGAAATATTCCAAACCCCGTCTGGCCTCTACCCCCGAATCGTTTCTGTTCCTCTCGTCTCGAGTGTCCTTTTGTCTGGGAGTTGAGGCTCTAGCACCAACCTGAGGGGGCCCCTCCCTGGACAAAATTATATCGAGGAGAACCGCCGAAGCAGGGCCAAGAAGTATCGACCTTGACCTGATTCAAGAACAGAGAAGCCAGGTGGTGATGTACGGTTATAGTCTGCTAAATTAGCCAGGTTGGCAGCCGTGAGAAAAAACTTAAAGGTGCATCGAAGGTGAATCACATCCACACGCGTGGTGGTGATGCCATCAGCTGGCTGACAGTTCTAAAGCACCGACAGAGTCCATAATTGGCCGAACTCGGAACACAAGTGCGGCAAACACATCGGTGATGACCCGACAGTAATGTCAAGAGAAATAAAGCACCGTGATGCAATGATTCTTTGTTGATTCTCTCCATCAAACACTCTCTTACATACAAAGGCTCCCTTGCCATTTGGAACCTATTCACATACATCCATGGCAACCAGGTACCAACACATGTTACCATTGTCTTCCTTATCCGTTATCATTCCCCCAACAAACGTCTTGTTCCTGCGATAGTTCATGCAGAGACGCTCGTGCTCGTGACCACATTTCCATTAACGGCATTTCCACCAGGGCCAGCCTTTTCATCCACCACGAAGTGAATTTCCCGGGCACCGAAGGTAGGCCGAGACTCCCCGTCGGTATGAGTCGAATTCAACCAAGAAAAGAAACGAGAATTGTGTGTATGCTTGAAACCCTCATATCTGTTCGAAAGATACAAGGTTAGGGGAACGCTTAGCTTAGCCACATGAGGTGCAAATCCATGCATCCCACAAGATTGGCCAACTGATCCAGCCCCCTCATTAGTCTAAAGTTGATGAAAGGATCGTGTGAAGAGAAGGCGAGGGTAGGTATCCAAGAAAATGTGCCCCGGAAAGATAAGGGGGACTTAAAGGCTATCAAAACCAAAAACGCCTGAACGACCAAGCTGAAACAGAGGTGCAGATATACAGTCAACGCGAGGACCTGAAAGCAAATGCTAAGCAAGGATGTTCACGCTCGACGGATTTACTAGAAGCCGCCTGGCGGATATGCACTTCCTGGCACCATTCCAGGACCTCGCCCACTTCGTGAGTTTGGCAGCTGGAAATCGGGGTTGTCTAGGATCATATCTTGACGTTGCTGCTGCTGGTTTACTGGTCGTCTCTGAGGTACCTGTTGGTATGGCATCGGGGGTGGTGGGTTCGGGTTCCAGCGAGGGTTGATGCCGCGTTGAGAAATAGACGTAAAGTTAGACCGTTCAGACTCGGCAGGGCTTCGAGCGCCTGGGTTGTTGGCATGAACATCTTCGTAAATGGGCTCGATGGGAGGGGGTTGAAGGTTGTTGTTGGAGGTGCCAGGAGGCGTGTTGGACGCAAAGCGAGGATCGACGTCTTCATAGTAGTTACTGTTTCCGCCCGTCATGACCTGCTGCGTAACTGGAGGTGTGTTTCTGCCAGGGAGTTCAGCCGCTGAGGGGCCCGTCACCAGAGGCGATGGCACGCGTGGCGAACTACGGCCGTCGCCTTGGTTCCATGCCGCTTGGGGAGGAGCATATTGCCTGTGTTTCAAGTCAGTATTACCAAGTTGACCAGGGAAGCATGTAACATACTCATCAGTGCTGTACTTGCTTCCGTCGCTCATGTAGGTATCATGTCGCTGCGGGATTCGCCCCTGTTGCAGGCCAACCATTCCAGCCACATCCGCATCACTATCTCTCAACTGTCCGTTTTCTCCTTCGCGCTGAGCTGTCGGAGCCGCATCCATCTCGATTGCCTGGCCGCCTATCGTGGCAGGTTGAGTTCCCGGCAAAGGGGGTGGAGATTCGGCGCGCGGCAAAGCTGAATCAGGAGTGTAGGGCGTGTATGACATCGCGCTGACGCTGGGCATCGAAGGGTTCGTCGAGCTGTATCCATTGGAAAGATCCGATGGCTGGTTGTCATAAACACCATAAACTTGGGCAGGAGATGGTCCCCGCTCGTACTGCCCATTGTTGTATCCAGGAGGTGGCGTACGGCCTCCCCTCATGCTGCCATAGGCCCCCCTGGGCGGCGGTCCATATCCTCCTCGGCCTCCTCTGGGGCCATATCCGCCCCTTCCAACAGATCCATAGCCTCCACGACCACGGATTGGGGCTCCGTGGCTGTCGTATCCACCACGTCCATAGCCGCCTCGTCCACCACGATAGCTTCCACCACCGCCTCTTCCGCGGGTACTCATGCTAGGCGAAGGTCCTCTCCGACTTGCGTACGGGTCAGGAACATCATTAATTGGGTTTCCAAACTGGTCGCGAGAGGGTTGCCTCTGCGGGCTTCTGTTGAAGGCAGCAACCTCCCCTACGCTCGCACCCTCATTGATCGGGACTGGAGATCGATTCGATGTAGTTCGGCGAGTGAGTGGGATGTTTTCTTCGCTGGTCTGGTCGTTCTTTGCCTGCTGCTCAAAGCTCGCGAAAGCGGGGAGGTTGTCATGAACACCATTGCCACCGCTCACTGTTGGCAAAGTCGGCTGTCTAGTAACGCCCACTTCCTCTGGTTTGGTCTGAGCAGCCCTATTGTAGTAGTTTTCGCCGCTCATCTCGGCATTCTCTGCGATGCGCCTCTGCCGGTCTTTCCTGCTGATCAGAGTGCGGCGCATCGCGCAGGTCACCAGGCCGCTCATAGCCACCAAAATGGTGGCAGCGAGAACCAGATATGAGCCCCATGCCAGGTGCGGAACAAATAGGAGTACATCAATCAAGAAGGCCAAAAGGCAGATCAAGAAGTCGAGGAATAGAAAGATGAACAGTATGAGTAAGAATCTCGTAGAATGAGACGGGGAATGGAGGTGAGACACAGCTGCCATGATAAACAAGATAAGTGTGATGAGTGCAGCAACTGGGTGAACGACGAGGATAGCTGAGAGCGTATTACGAACGCCAGAAGGCAAGTCAAAGGCTTGCGTATCGTCCCCAACTAGCTTTTCTATACCAATGTCAGTTTGTTCCAGCAACGACTATCTTTCGGTTTGGTTGGAAACTCACCAGTGTCATATCCAATGCCAATGTTGCTACATCCCTTGCCACTCTCGCAGTAGCCAAATACGCCGTATTTGATGCCACCGAAGTCGCTCAGCGGGATGACCTCAATTACGGGAGTAGAAAGAACGGCGAGCAGAAGCAGCGCAAAGGCCGCAAACAGCAGGATCGACAGCGGAGTGGCTGGCCGCAACATGATGGCGATGCGCTAGGCGCCTGGTTGAATCAAGGGAACAACACAAAGAAGCGAGCGGCCGACGTCGTCAAGACGCGGGGACAGGACAACGCGGTGATTCAGTGCTGCACTATTTCGATGATGGTGTTGTCGGTGGCAGCTTCGGTGGACGTCATGGGTCACAAAAGATGGTCGTTGGAGAAAACGGGCGTGATGGTAGCGAACAAGAGCTTCGCGTAGCTGGTGGGTCGTCGATTTGAAGATGAACCGGTCTCTTTTCCTGCAATCGAGTCTGCTTTCCCAATATCCTTCTTTCTATTGTCGTCTATTGTTGTCTTCCAAGGTTGGGCTCAACGATAAGGCTCGGCTAGGGTTGTAGGATGGGGCGCAGTCGCAATAGCTGTGTGTAGGTAGTGAATGGAGCTTCAAAATGTTATCGAAATGTCAATCGTGAGTTCAGCGTCGCGTAAACGATGCGCACGCGTTCTTGCGGGCGTGATGGCCTCGATGGCCGTTAAAGATCGTCGTCGACGTCAACGTCGTTGCTCCTGGGAATGGAACGACGTTTAGGATCAAGAATGGTCAGGTTGGTAGGTACCAATGTCTGGCGAGCAGAGGAGGGGATATGATTTCCAGGTTCTGAGGTGTAATCGAGCGCTCCTTCCAACTTGGCTCTGTGTGGCTTAGCTTGGCGCCGGGGGTGATTGTGGGCGCTAGTCCAGGGATGGATGGTGGAACTTGAAAGAAGTGGGTGCGTTGGCCCAGGTCCCAGGGGCGCGATATGTGCTATGATTGAAGTAGAGTGTGGCCTTGTCCGCTATCGGGACCTAGACCGTTTACGAACGCCTCTAGCTGCGAGCTATCTTTTGCGATTCATCGAGACAGTTCCAGCTATAGATTCCAGTACCTGACTGCATCTCGAATATTACAAGATGCTTACTGTTGTGTTTTCCTTGTGCAAGAACTGACTTCCAAGGTTCAGCACATGCATAAGCGAGACAAGCCATGAGTCTAATTTGGCTCAAGTCAATGCCCTTCCTCCCTCGTCCCCCATCCATCCATCCTACCATCCTGCGTACCATCCATCGAAAAGGCCATCCATTCCCCGCTCAGGCACGTTATCACTCCATCCAACTTCGCAGGGCTAGTCCCTGCCTAACCGGGTCCGCCGCCCGTGGAGCTTCCCCGTTCCTAGAAGCCCACCAATCGCCCGCGTCGCAGCCGTCATTTCTGGATGCTGTCGTACGAACTGCCTCTCACGCGCCTTTGTTCGTCTTTGATCTAATTTCCTCGTCGTCTTGGGTCAGTCCGTCCTCGATCGATGCCGCTATCAAGCTGTCGCGTTAGGGCAATTTCAAGCCTCACAGAGCTTGAGGCTTTGTGGCATCTGGCCGGATCGTTTCCTCCTCCCTCCAGCATGCCTCTGCAAATGCAGATGACAGCATCCCCTCACGGCCTTGACCTTGTCTGAGACGGCGATGGGACCAACAAGCCAGCCAATTATGGATAATCTGCGATGCTATGTGGTCCAGGTATGGATGGTCTTGATTCAGAACCCTACCCACGATGTCAGGCTACCTAACGTCCAGAGTCCCATCTGGGAAATTGAGCTGTTCCTTTTATCGACTTCGCTTTCGCAATGACCTACGCGTCCAGGCTCGTCTCTTCCCAGGCGTGATAGAGCTTCATTCTGGCGTCACCCCGGGGTTTGGTCTCCCCACCCGACACACGGCCGAGAAGCCATGAAAGTCAATTGTGCGCTCCACCGACGAATCAATGTGCAACCCTCAGAGTCCCAGGCACGCGGCTCCAATCTCCGGTCGTGACAAGTCGCGCCAAACATTCATGCTCTCCCAGACGCTCCCACAGACGCTCTACCAGCTACGTAGTATGAATCAGCCTGCGACGGCCCGATGTTCCTGTGTGGGCCTCGTCCATCCGCCAGGATCTTCCACGGACGCATCGCACATACGCGCATACGTACATCCGCCGCGCGCACGGAATCTACCAGTGAACCCATCTTTAGTATCTCGACGTGCTCCGTCCCGCGCCCTGAGACGAGACAAGCTGCATAAGGCTCCACGTTTCGGCATCTGTTGGCGGGCTGTAACAGATTTTTTCGAGTTTCAGATCAACCCAATACGAGCACTGCAGCGCCATCCTGCTGCTTGACTGGTCCACAGATCTCGAAATAGACAATAGCAGGGCGTTTATTTGTTGTGCGATCCTTGCCGCGTGGTTATCCTTGAGTCTAGTTCGTGAGGCTCTACAGAGGCGGCTGCCAAATATAGCCATCCATTTGTTCAAGAGCAGTGATGTTCTAGCGTTTGTCCTGCCCGGCATGATAAATCTTCCAGCCCTTCACTGTTTTTACTAGCGATGACAATGTTCACTTTCTCGGCATGGTTCTATTGCATGTCACACCATTCAATGGTGATGCCATACACGACAGGCGTTTGTGCTACCCAGCCGAGACATCACACGGAAGTAACATGAAAAGGCCAACTCGGCCAGCACCGACACGGTATCATCGCAAGGTCTAAGTTCTTCATAGCAGGGAACTTCGTATGCCTTGGTCCGTATGGTGATCTCCTTCATTCCCTCACCAGATATCCTGTTTAGGTCAAGATCCGGGCGATGATATAGGGTAGGTAGGTATTTGTAGATACCAGCTCTTGTGGATGACATGACGTTGACAATGATGGAGATTGCTATCCATGCCAGGACAACAACCAAAAAAGGGGGGGGAATCGACCTAGGTTGGGAGTTGAAATTCTTGACCACGTAGGGTCTTCCAGTACTGCCGGGTGAGGTGATGCAGCGGAATAAGCCCATAGCGGGTAAGCTATCAACACCTTGGTATTATTTAACGGCACTGGGAACGATGATCGATCACTCGGTATGCTTCCGTCAAGTGACAACAAACGGAACACGCTGAACTGCCTTTAAAACAGGTCAAGACTGTTGCAAAATCACACAACAATGAAGATATAATAG
The DNA here is from genome assembly GCA_013186415.1 of Fusarium sp. NRRL 66088. Classification (NCBI taxonomy): domain Eukaryota; kingdom Fungi; phylum Ascomycota; class Sordariomycetes; order Hypocreales; family Nectriaceae; genus Fusarium; species Fusarium sp. NRRL 66088. Next base: position 27,038 of record JABCKD010000227.1, read on the forward strand.
ACATTCGCTACAGAAAGGCGCGGGCTGAAGTTGTTCCGTGGAGCTCACGATAACCACCGAGACAAGCAAATTGGATCGGTATCTCCGGCCCCGCGGATAACAGGTCGCGTGCCCCAGCCAATTCTCCGAAGCTCGCCGGCGATAAGCTTCCTGCCCCGGTCTTTTTTTTCTATCACGGACGTCATTCCTCCGGACATTGCGCAAAGTCCATCATCCCGCTTCTTACTGTCTTTCTTTGTCCCTCTACACTCTACAACACACAATTGTCTCTGCGATTGACTATCCCTTTCCGTTAACCAGTAATTCTGCTCGTTACACCTCATGCTGCGTCGCCTCTAGCTCGACACGACCCCTCAATCGCCAGCATGTTGCGCTCCAGCATGCTTGGCTCCTCGGCGCGAGCCGCCCTGCGTCCCCGGCCCACCGTCACCGGTCCGTACCGAAGATTACAATCCGGAGGCCCGTTCCAGGCTATGCGACCACCGTCGCCTGCCGAGCTCGGTGCCCCAAAGAAGGCAAAAGAGTACCGAAAGGGACGACGGTGGGCTCGGCGGCTCTTGATCATATCCGCCGTTGGAGGCGTCATATATGTCGGGGACAGTCAGATTTACGCATCCGGGTTCGGACGATCGATGCGCACCTTTGGAACCGGACTGCTCGTCGCCCTCGATTACAAGCTCAACTTTCGCCCCCAGCCGTTCACCGGGGGCACGGTGCAGGACCTACACAACCGCAATGCGGAACGGTTGTTCAACCTGCTCCGCGCCAATGGAGGTCTATACCTCAAGATTGGGCAGGCCATTGCCATGCAAAGCGCTGTTCTACCCCCAGAGTTTCAAAAGATGTTTGGTCGCATGTTTGACGATGCGCCGCAGGACGACTGGAAGGATATCGAGAAGGTGATACGCGAGGACTTTGGCAAGAGCGTCGAAGAGGTCTTTGGTGTGAGCTTCACGGGCAAGGAGGGTATGGGTTTGATGGAGCGCAAGGCCCGGGCGAGTGCGAGTGTTGCGCAGGTCCATTGGGCAAAGCTCGCCGACGGACGAGAGGTGGCTGTCAAGATCCAGAAACGAGAGATTGCTAAGCAGATCTCATGGGATCTGTGGGCATTCAAGTAAGTTACTGCTCTGCATTGAAGCTTCGTATGTTTTCTGACACGGACAGGACCGTAACCTGGATCTACTCCAAGTGGTTTGACCTGCCGCTGTACACACTGGTGCCTTTCATCACCGAGCGACTTGAACTGGAGACCGATTTCATCAACGAGGCCAAGAACTCTGCGAAGATGCGCGAACTGGTGAATGCAGAGAGCCGTCTCAAGGGGCGAGTCTACATCCCAACGGTGTACCCCGAGTTCACAACGAAGCGAGTCCTGGTAACAGAATGGATCGAGGGTGTGAGGCTCTGGGATAAGAAGTCGATGACGTCGAGATGGCTCGGAGGCTACGGTAGGGGTTCACCGGGCGCCGGAAGCCCCTTGCCCGAGGTCGATATGGCCGCCGCCCGCCGGGAGCTCCGGACACGGCCGTATAGGGAGAATCTGAAGCCGGAGCGCCAGGAGTGGCGGGGCCGCCGCGGCCGAGGCGGACTGGGTCTTTCCACGCGAGAAGTCATGACGACCATGGTAGATCTGTTCTCCGCGCAGATCTTCAAGTGGGGAGTTGTCCACTGCGACCCGCACCCGGGAAACATCTTTATCAGACGGCTCCCTAACGGCCGGGCTGAGCTGGTTCTCATCGACCACGGCCTGTATGTGTACATGTCTCAAAAGTTCCGACACGAGTATGGCACCTTCTGGAAGGCGCTCATGACGTTTGACAACAAGACGATTGGGAAAGTGACGGAAGAATGGGGTATTAAGGCGGCAGACCTGTTCGCGAGTGCGACTCTGATGCGGCCGTACGAGGGCGGGGATATGCGAACGCACAAGGGGATCATGAAGGAGTTGGAGGGTAAGACGCCGGGCGAGCGACACTATGCGATGCAGCAGCGGATGAAGCAGGGTATCCGTGAGATCCTGACAGACGAGGAGAAGTGGCCAAAGGAGCTTATCTTCATTGGCCGCAACATGCGTATCGTCCAGGGCAACAACCAGTATCTGGGCTCACCTGTCAACCGCATCAAGATGATGGGTGAGTGGGCGAGCCGCAGTCTCTTCGAGGATCCTCGGTTGCCACTGGGCCAGCGCCTCCAGAACCGCTGGCGCCATGTTATTTTCAAGGTGGTTATGACCGTATCGGATGTGGCCTTTTATATCTTCAAGATACGGCAGTGGTTAGGCATCGGAGGCGGCATGGAGGACGAGATGGAGAAGCGCATGAAGGATGTTGCTCAGGACTTTGGCATCGAGCTCCAGCATGAGGTGTTTGAGGGCTGATTGCCTTGTATCATTACCCTGTCGGAGGGCCGGGGATTGCCCGCTGTATGATTATGATAGAGACTCCCTGTCATCTGTATGAAAGTCTTGTGTACGTTAGATAGATGGTGAGTTTGGGGGCATTATACCGCTTTGGCGGAGGCGTCAGGACAATCGGGATAGAGAGCGTACCCGCGGGTGTTTGATACAGGTGCCCTGGCATCCATCTCATGTCACTTACAAGGAAACGGAAATAGAAACCACTCTTCAGTTCAAACCCGAGGACATGGCTGGCTCCCGTGCTGAGCGCTCAACTTTGAGGTGGAGTTTTGGGAAAGTAGATTTATGCCGTGTCACGGCGAAACCCGCACGGAGTTTTTAAGCACTTGGCCTTGGTTGATGAAGGAGGATGAACTAGAATCTGTGATGCGTAGCACAAGTGTTGCGCAGAGGCATGTCCTAGTGGGTTGGCGGTTACACAATGTCTTGCAATGAACGACTTGAGGCGAGACCTGTAGATTCTGTCGTGTGGTTAACCGCCCACATTTAGTGTGTCCAGGGCAATCTCGTTTCGTTTCATGAGTCAAGAGCGTCTGGCTCAAAGGGATCTCACTTGAGTCCTGACAAGGAACCAGCTTGTCGTCGACGTTGGGCTGCACGATGGGTGGAGCAGCCTGGTGATCTGCGATGATCAGCCCTGATCAAGTCAGCATAGGGCATGGCAGCTAGCTCACTCGACCAGTTGACGAACCCATATCTGATGGACACCTCAAAAAGACACGACTCAAAAGAGTTGAAACGAAGGGTCAAGAGATGGATCCCCCGGGGCTAGGGTTCGGAAAGCCGGGACAAGGTAGGATTTATCCCCGGTGGTTGCAGGGGACCTGCAATTTCAGCAGGGCAGGTCACATCGTCGTGTTCTTGGGGGGCCGGGGACGGAGGCTCGTCGGGCTGGTCGAAGAGGTTAGCTGCATCTCTGGTGTTGCGACTCTGACTCTCTCTGACTTGGGTTGGTGCTTGGTGTTGAATGTTCAACACGTGGCGTTTTGGAACAATGTCTTGAGACTCACAGACAATAGGTAGGCATCTATCAGGGAGGTGGAAGAGGTTCAAACCCATGCACCGTTTCTAGAAAAGCGGTCCGCAGGAGTTGAAACCGAGCCACTCTTGGAAGACCGTGTTTTGTTTCTTCTGTCAGATGCAGCATGTGCCCTGCAATGAAAGCCGTTGCAGCTTGGTTTGCAGGAGGCTCCATCCATCCGTTCCAACGCGTCTTCTGTGGCTGGCGTGTTCCGCGCAGGAAGGTAGGTAGGTAGCCGTTCAAGTCGTCGTCACGCCAGCAGCAGGACAATGGCACTTTGCAGTTGAGGCGACGGATACTGTCCTGGTGCTATAGGGGTCCATGTTACCACAAGTGGAAGTTGAAGCCTTTAGCGGCCCAGACCTTTGTGGGCGGACTGTGGACGGATGCAGTTGGCTGGGTGGAGCAATGGAGTTGTCCATGTCTTTAGCGGACACTTTATCGACTACCGCGGTACCTGCATCAGTGGGCCGTTGAAGCTTGATAGAAAGGTACCTCAGCTGAGCCAAAGAGGGGCACATTCTAGCATGACAACCTAAGCTGGAGAGACACAAGATGAGAATATGTATATTCTCCTACGATATGGGCGTCGCATGTAACCAGTTTTAATTAATTAATTGACATTAGATCCGTGTCTCGTACAACTCCAACTGAACACTTCCGTCCAATTCATTGGAACCCAAAGGCATGGGCCCGTGGCGTTAAATTGGCGGGGCCTCGCGTCCCCGCTTAGTGCGTTTTGTGCCTCTGAGTACGTACCAAAGTCGTCCATCAAGTGCGTGAACAGGAACAGGAGAGACGACTTAGCTGAAGGAAGCACACGATCTTGCTTCTGGGGATATTGAATTCTGCCCCTTTATGCCACCTTTAATGGATAACTGCCGTGGAGTTAGTCGGTTCCCTATTAAGGATTCTGGCTCGTCCCCCCTAATCCACCACCACCATCCATCCGTCATCCCACCCCCTGGGCAAGCTTGGGTTTGGGTGTCTTGGACCCTGCGCCGGCGCTAGCGCTGCAGAAGAAGCTGGCGAATCGCATCGCGTCTGGGCCGTTCCCGAGTCTTGTTGTAGAGGGAAATGCGCCGAGAGCTGGCGACGATCAACGTCTGTCATGGCGATGGCTATGGATATTAGCTACGGAGACGAGATGAGGTGGAAGACGGAGGGGAGGGCTGCGAGTCTGGAGATATGGCAATGTATCTATCGAAACCTAAACAGCCCCAGGGGCACCTTGGTTCTTGGGCTGGGCTGTGTATGTACCGTGGTACTGTCCCTGTACCAATCGATGGTTGATGTGTGTGACCATTGTAAATTGTTTCGTGCCATGATCAATCACCCATCCCATCCGCCCCTGTGCTGCATCTTCCACACCCCTTTCCGCCTTTACGGCTTTCCAGCCTTTCTTCTCTGTTTCTCCCCTGTTGCCGTTCTCGTATCTAGCGCAGTACAGTAGACAGTAGGCACCTCACTCACTTACCGAGTGCCAATCTTGGGCCCCCCGGTCCATGGATGGCTGTTTTCGAACAAGACTGGTCACAGCCAATCAACCACCCTAGCACACTCGAAACCATTCAAGCTTGGATTCCCCTTGCAAAACGGGGTCTCGCTGCTCTTTGGGGCCCCTGGGCGTTGTCCATTCGTTGTCAACGTCCTCTGACACGCATCTTGTCGTGTTTCCCATCCGTCTCGAGCAAATAAGGGCCCTACACAACTTTCGCGCTCGCACTCCCAGACCTACTCCGCTGCAGGGAAAGCCCAGGCCAGCTTGCACGTCCAACTCATCTCCCGTTCTGCTCTGGCAGTAATTACATCTCAACGCAAGACTCCCTCAACTCCAATCGAACCCAACGCTTCGGCCTTGTTTCCAACTCCTTCTCCACCCATCTCTAACGTTCACTATCGGTCGGTACTTGCACCCCCCCCACAACCACCTCGACTGGCGCACTCGCGGTCTGGGTCTGGGCATCTCATCCCCCATCCCATCCTATTCCATCCCATCATCATCGCCAAACGTCGCGCGCGGGCTCATCTTCCCTCCTGAAATCGCACACCTACTTGTCCCTGTGTGTACTTGTGGCTGACTGAGGCTCGAGACCAAATACAGCCCAGACGACCTGGTTGATCTCCCCTTTGGTTGTCGACCGCCGCCTCGTCTCTCCATCACCCGTCACTTGTCCGTCACCATCGCCTGTCGATAACCAAGCCAGTCGCCTGTCAACCCGCTTTTACGCCGCTGGGTCCCTTCAACCCGTCGACTATCGTGCGCCCACCATCCGTTCACCCTCCGTCTCGCTCGCTCCCGCCCCGATCTTTGGTCACTTCCACTTTACTCTCGACTCGACTCACACGCTCGGTCGTCGCTGCCCCATCTAACCCTCCCTCCATCTCCATCTCCGTCCAGTAGTTGGTTCCTCCCCGCCGCTTTCCACGTGCTCCGCACCCTTCCTTCGCGCGCCGCCAGCTTATGCCCTCCCTGGGCCGTCGTCCCTCCCGCCCATCGCGACTCTTTTCTTTTCATGATACATCCCCCAGAGGATGAGCAACGACCAGACTCGTCGTACCAGCTTCGGAATGTTGCTTCGACGCAGTAAGAGCGGTGATCTGGGCAAGGGCGGCCGAAAGGCGCAGGCCCTTAGGGAGGCCGAGCTCGAACGCCAGCGCCAGGCCGCCTCTCGTGTCGCTCCCAAGCTGCCCGAGTTCGCCAACCATACCGAACAGCTCTCCAAGTCCTTTGGCCCCGAATTGCGACCCGAGTCGCCAGCCAGCGCCCCTCGTTCCGATTACTCTGCTATTCGTCCCTCAGCCGAGTACTCGCGCGGCTACGGTGCTGCCATCACCTCTCCTGTCGCCGTTCCTGTTCCTCCGCTGCCGAATGGCGGCTTCGATCCCTATGCTAGAACCGAGAGCATGACCAACCGTGGTCGGTACAGCTATGCCAGTAGTGCTATTAGCGCCGTCAACAGCCCTCGTCGCGTTCGCAGAAGAAAGGATCCTACTCCATTGAAGTGAGTGTTGAATGTTCTCTCACACGCGCATTTTCTTGGCCTCCAGCTTCTTTTCGTCGCGTCTTCATCTTCATTTCCGCGTAAACTAACTTGAGTCTTTAGCATTCTCATCATTGGCACACGCAACTCTGGAAAGACTTCCTTTCTCGAGTTCCTCAAGACCGCACTCGCTCTCCCACCCAAGAAGCGAGCCAAGAAGGGTGATGATGAGGTCCCTGAAAACCGCAACACTCCCTCTGGAAACTTCATTCCTCAGTACCTTGAGACCGAGATTGATGGCGAGCGTGTTGGCCTGACCCTCTGGGATTCGGAGGGCTTGGAGAAGAATGTGGTTGACCTTCAGCTTAGGGAGATGTCAGCCTTCCTTGAGAGCAAGTTCGAAGAGACCTTTGCCGAGGAGATGAAGGTTGTGCGCTCCCCAGGCGTACAAGATACCCACATCCACGCGACCTTCCTTGTCCTCGATCCCTCTCGTCTTGACCGTAATATTGCGTCTGCGAGAAACCCAGCCATCAACGGCCAGCAGAATGGCCATGCCTCGAGCATCCGCGTTCTTGGCAGCCTTGACGAGGATCTTGATCTTCAGGTTCTTCGCACCCTCCAGGGCAAGACAACGGTCATTCCCGTCATTGCCAAGGCAGACACCATAACCACGAAGCACATGAATGTGCTCAAGAGGAGTGTGTGGGATAGCATCAAGAAGTCTGGCCTGGACCCTATGGAGGCTCTTGGCATTGATGACGAAGACGAAAGCAGCATCTCTTCTGACCGGATTGCCGAAGAGGAGGATGAAGATGACGAGGAAGATATTGCTGGGCGCCGAGAAGGTGCCCAAACACCCGAGGGTGATGATCTACCCATCCAAGGCCAGCGAGATAGCCCAGTCTCCCCTAGTTCCAAACGGCTGTCAACGAGCTCTATCCGACGACACCGAGCGCAGGAGGAGGCTAAAGAGAAGGACGATGAAATTCCCTTCTTGCCGCTTTCCATCATCAGCCCCGACCTGTATGAACCAGGTGTTGTTGGCCGACAGTTCCCCTGGGGATTCGCCGATCCCTACAACGAGGAACACTGTGACTTCCAGCGTCTGAAGGAAGCTGTCTTCAGTGAATGGCGCGCTGAGCTACGCGAGGCCAGCCGAGAGCAGTGGTATGAAGGATGGAGGACAAACCGACTCAAGCAGAGGGAAGTTCCCTACCGCCACCGATAGGTGGCTTCAGTCGAGAGCGGACCAATGGTTGACTCAAGGGAGGATATACACATACCTCGTTGATTCACCATGTTTGCTTTTCAAGCCAGCCGCTCTCATCTCGAATGGATAAAAATCCACAAGATACCAAAACCGCGACCTTACGGACCTTTTTCCTTAACGCCCAAGCTACTACTTTCACGTCATAACATTTTCGGAAACTCTGCAGCATACCCCTTTGTCATTTTGTTACATCGATCACTTTCTGAACTCACGAGAGGAGGCATCCCTCGAGACATTGTCTCCACTCGTTCTCACGGCTGATACCCCCTTTGTGAGACATTTGCTCTTCACTCGACTCGACCGCGCAGCTCTAGCCTGCTGGACCAATGATTACAACCAAGTTGTCGACGTCCAAAGGTCTCACCACCGGCTCATGACCATTTTCTTTGACTCTGTTTCTTTTCAAAAGATTTCTATCTCGAACGGCGGCGGCGTTTGTGTTAGCGGCCTCGATAAAAGAAGAAAGCCTCATTCAAATCACAACGATACAGTTATTGCTCAACCCAACTCTGCTCTACTGCCTTTCTTTTCCGCGTGTCGATATTTGTGTGCGTCCTGCAAGGCGCTGGTGCCTGGCCTCACAGGCTGAGGAGCTAAAAAAGGATGAGGACCACGCCCTCCCTTCGTCTTTTACGACTTGATGGCTGCACGTTTGGAAGACGCGGAGCAGCCGTGGGGAGGAGGAAGGGCAAGGAGTGCAGAGGATGTATAAGGATATGTGTTGGTGCAACTCTGTAGATTTACTACTGTCCGGGAGACGTCTCTTTTTCTTAGTTTCTTTGTTCTCCTTTACTACCAATCAAGTTTTCGACGTCTTCTTTCCAGTAGGGCTCGTTACTGCGGTTAACAACTCGGCTGATTTGATTCAAGCCTTGGTCTCTCTGACGTGAGCAGGGCATTTAAAGCGAGAACAGTTGTGGCAAAACTCGATTGTAAAAGTCATACTCCATATAGCAACTATCATATCGATCCGAAACGCCCGCCTTTCCAGTTGATGTTATCACCATCACCCATTTCATAACGTTCATAGCAAAATACCAACGCTCTAACGATAACAATACACTCGGCACCAACTTCAGCCACTGAGCGTAACGGCGTCTAAAAGGTCTCCATGGACGGTGTCCTGAATTCAGTGCCGATCGGACGGCCGTCTTCGTCGATATCGGCGACCCTGCGGAAGGGGTTCTTCCCATAAGACTGTACTTTCATGATCTCCTTTGGCCCCAGTGCAACCTCATCGAAGTTCGGGGGTAGATTCTCATCCGCTAGGAGGAATTGGACCTTCAGGTTACGCGCCTTGTCGCGGTACGCCTGCTGATTCCGTTTGGTTTCAAAGAGCTCTTTGCCTTGATTTTCTATGAGGGACCACCCAGCATGACACTGGGCGATGAGATTGATGAGTGTTTGAGTATCTGAAGGAGTCCAGGGGGTGCGTTTCTGCGGGCCTTGGCTTGAGATAAGGCGGTTCTGTAGAGCAATCTCTGCGCTTCTCTCATTGACGGCCCTGAAATTGGCTGCTGAGGACTGAGGCGGCACGGCAGACGATGGTTCCGAGGTCTGGCTCGGAGAGGACTGAGAGTCGGGTACTGATTGTCGAACTCGAGACCTCTTGGGCGGCGGTGGTCCCATTAGTCCCCGGGGCTCCTCGCGTCTGGTTGACTTGACAGGGCGGGTATCAGTCTCAAAGCACTCTCCCCCGGAGTCTTCATCATCCGAATTCTCCACGAACGGACCAGGCCGCTTCTTCTTGCGCTGAGGCGGAGGGAGCGAATCCCTGAGCAAGAGATCAGTGTTTTGGTGATCGGGGTAATCGAGAGGAGCATTCCGTCCAGGCACCGCGAGTTGTTGATTCGATGGTGGTACCGTGCTCCCTCTCCGATCCCCTTCTTGCAAGGCCCGAATAGACTCTTGTCCAACAAACAGACTTGGCCTGATGGATGTATTAGTGCTTCTTCCTTTTGGACAGTGGTGCGGATACTTACTCAGCCTCGCCAGTCCCGGCGCGAATAATTGATTGCGATTCAGATGCAAGATCGTCAGCCTGGCTCCCAATCATATCCTCTTGTTGGTGTTCATAGGGAGTGAAAGTCCGGGTGCCGAGTTGTACCGAAGCTTGTTTCTCGACAGGTTCTAGAATATTGTAAAGGGCCTTGAAAGTCCCCTGAAGCTCTGGGATTAGTTCATCTAGACCAAACCTCTCCTTCAGCAGGCTGATGGCTTCTCCAGCCTTATGCTTATGGACAATATTGACGATTTCGGAGACGCGTGCTGAGCAGAGCTCATCGTGATCCTCGCCTTCTCCCCCAAGTTCTAGGAAATGGCCACCGGCGAACAGTTTGGCATAATTTGGTTTTCCCTCGCCAATATCTTTGCAGAATATGGAGGCAATGAGTTTCTTGTAGTCGGTGTCACCGGTTTGGCGTGAAAAAGAGTCGATGAAAAGCCATGTGCGAAGTTCCAACGTGGTTTCGGGTTCCTGGACCATGGATGGTTCTAGGACGAACCACGCTGGGAATATGGGGCCAAGGGTCGTCAAGAAGGACGCTATCTCCCTTTCATTGTCGGGGTTGAAATCGCAAAGTTTGTCAAAGGCTGTCACCACATTGACGCGTGCGAGTGTGGCAGACTCGCTGAGAAAGGGCGCCCAGTCGATAAAGGGTGCTGTGTCTTCTTCCTCGTACTCTGCTCTGACGCCGTGAAAGGCGCGTCTCTTGATTGTCAGGCGGCCATGGAAGACATCTGGATCCGAGTCTCGTTTTTCGATATACTCCATCAAGTCGTCAGCTGCTCTGCACAAGTCCGGGATGCTGAGCTCCAGGATTTTTCGTCTGGCGTCATTTGCCTCCAAGCCAACTCTGATCTCTTCGCTGTGATCTTCAAGCTGGGTGCCCTCCTCATCCTCATCGCTATACATGCTGGATTCGACATACTCGTGACCCTCGGCAGGCTTGACTTCCTCGACAAACCTTTCATCCTCGCCAAACTCGGTCTCATCGTCAACCCGGCTGGGCTCTGTCGCGATGCTCGCAATGCTAGCGGTATCAACTGGAGCGTTGCGCCGAGCGACTGGATCCCTCAGAAGTTTTCCCTTGGACTCTTGCGTGCTTTGGCTCTTACGCGGCGAAGAGCTGGGGGGGTTAATCCCTCTAGGTCGCGTCGCCATCCGCGGTAGCGAAGGAGCAGGCGCAGGCGCATAGCGTCCTGCGCGCTTCGCATAACTCCTTGTTTCCATCAAAGCGATGAGTTATATGAGACGGAGAGACACTGTCGGATGCTGTACGGTCTTTGGAGAACAGGTAGATACGCGTTGATTGATGATGGTTGCTTGATGTTTGTTTTGCGATCATCTTGCGACGCTGACCCTAACCCTAGAATTTGGCCAAGGCGCAATGCTGTGATTGGCTAGAGGAATGAAGAACGCGGAGTGGGGCAAGAGTGAAGCATGGACCATCTTGGGAATCTGGGAACCAATCATCAGCTCAACTGCTTCATCACAGCTTGGAGCCCATGTTGTGAATTGATGTGCAGTAAATGTGTTCATCCGTAGAGAATTATGTATGAGGCAGAAGAGGGGCTCTTATTGTGAGCTTTATATACATGTGGTCTAGATCATCTGTATATATCATCTAATCGAGGCTAAGAATGGTTTCTTCTGAATTCGACTTTCATGGACCATAAGCTTCATGACTTCTTCGTCTTGGATACGGCGATGTGGTCCGGTCCAAAAAGCTCCGCAAAATAGGCTGTTCGTGTCAGTAGGAGGAAGAGCTGTTGAATGTCAGCCGATGGTCCAAGGCGATTGAGAAACCCATCCCTCACCGTCATGGCAATGTTCCCCCAAGCCATAGCGTTCCACTCAACAGGCCTTACGAGCTTTCCCCACCCAAGCCCGTAGCAACTGAACCCGATGTGGCCGACATCACCGAGCCAGAGGGCAACGAGGTAGGCCCGGACGACCTTGTTTTCGGAGGTTGTCGATAGGACTGCTATGCCAATGAAGGCCAGCAGCAGGTACAGATTCCCCAGCTGCCAAGCCACTACGATACTTCCTTCAGAGGTAGCAATGCCATCCTTCTGAAGGACTTGTTCGCCAATGAACCAAGCTGGATCAATGACAGCTCCGAGGAAGCCGGCAACCCTAGGCGCAACGTGAGCGGCTGTACAATGATTGATAGTGTGTGTATTCGTACAGGGAGATCGGTTCAACAATGGTGAATACCACACGTGGAAAGGTTGGGAGAGAAGATGCCATTGTCACGGGTCAACCAATGTCTGGCACACGGTCACACTGAAGTCAAGGTGTGGTGCGTGTGTGTGTGTGTGGCTGGTTCCCTCAGTGGACCAGTTGGAGCTGGATGCACGATCTGATAACCCGCCTGCCCGCTTCCATTCCCCAGAGGCCAAACCCGAAGCCGGCTTCCGAGGCCGGTCCCCAACAGAGTAGAGCCAGTTCATCACAAGCGAGACTTGAAGAAGAGACTTGCCGATGAAAGAGCATTGGCCAATCCTAACCACCCGTGATCCACTGCAAGGGGGTTCAAGTTGAGCCGAGGCGCTATCCCGGGATAGGAAGTTGTACCCCACTCTTTCCCTCATATCGGTCAAGCTCCGGAAAGAAATCACGGTGATAACTCACGACAATACCAGCCTTCCCCACTCCCGGAGAGCAAGTCTCGCCATAACAGCGTTTTCAAATTCAACACCAACAAAGGACTCAAGATGTTTTATTGATTGAGTTTTTGCCTTGAATGAAAGGCAAGGGTTAGGTTTCCGTTATAGTAGAATTAGATTTGGTTCCGGGGCACAGTGGAAGGTGTCAAGGCGTTGCAGAGCTACAGGCTCCTGTTAGTCGAAAGAGGGTTTGTCCCATAGCCAGCTATGGAAACCCGCCCTTCTCCACTAACGAACCAAGGCCCAAGGCCCAAGGTCCAAAGCTTCACCATGTGGCGATTTCACGTGCTGCTCCAACAGAGAGACAAGCAGGTGAGACCTCAGGCGTTAACGACCCCGACTCTGTGTGAATCAGTTTCCCATTCCCATGGCCGAAATGGCGCTCTGAGCTTCTGTCCCTCCTTGTCAACGGTTCTTTGTCTCCCCCTCCCCCTCTCCTCTCCCTCGCCTGAACCTGTGTGTGCCTGTGCCTACTTCTTGGTGGCCCTCGACTTATACCCAATGTGCCATCCCAATCCCGCGAGCCCACGATGGCCACGATCGAGCCACGCTTGATTCATTTGCTCAACGAGCCGACGACGCCCCAGCTTCCGCATACCGACCTTCCCCCGCTGCAGTCTCTTCCGCTCCCCAAGGCTGCCGACCGAGCCCTGCCCCCGCTTGAGCCCGACACGAACCCGCGAGGCGAGAGACCAGCCGCCGATACCCAACCCATCGCCAACGGCGTTGGCCCGATATATCTTGGGGCTGATGATGGTACCCTCGATCCCTGGAGGGAAGGAAGCCGTCAAGATGGGAAGTCAGCGGCGACTTCGGGACCCTTTCCGCTGCGTCTGGCGCTGGGTGATTCCGACGCCCCGGAATCATCCCACTCGATAAGCCGAATGCTGGATGACAGTCCCGATCTCCCGGATGATGCCTCCAACAAGAAGCGGCACCGTGGGCTTCATGTCAAGGATGACTTTGTGCAATTGCCACAACCTCTCAAGAAGCAAAAGGCCGCCCAGCAGGCGCCTGTCATGCCACCTATCATTAACGGACTCCATGAGCCCCCGCCACACGCTGCCCTGTTTCCGCCAATATCGTCCGATTCGTTTGACGGAAAGGATGGCGCACAGATGAAGATGCTACACGAGTTCAACCAACCTACCCAGGAGACTGACAAGAATTCCAATTCCAACAAGGGACGAAAACGGGCGACCAAGCCCAGAAGAAAGTGGTCCGAGGAAGAAACAAACCATCTCTTGCTCGGTGTCGATCGACACGGCGTAGGAAAGTGGACCAGTATTCTCGAGGATCCGGACTTCAAGTTCAATGGTCGAACCGCCGGAGACCTCAAAGACAGGTTCAGGACTTGCTGCCCAGACGAGCTTCGCAAGTCCAGCAAGTCATCTGAGCTTGGCTCACCGTCGCGCTCCGGGAAGGGGACGAAGCAGAAGGGTAAGACTGATACTCATTTGGAAAAGATTTTGATAGATGGGGATACTTCTTCAACAACGAACAATACCTCGATTCCACAGAACGACACAGACGGAACTCCGAAACAGAAGAAGAGTCGTGCACACCGCAAGAAGATGGAAGATCTTGTCGAACTTGGGATCCTCGGGCCCTTCAAGAAATCTCATCGTCGTGAACGTCGGCCTTTCACTGAACAGGACGACCGAGAAATCCTCGAGGGTCTTGATACTCATGGCCCTGCATGGACCAAGATTCAACGGGACCCTCGCTTCCATCTTTCGAGCCGACAACCCACTGACCTGAGAGATCGTGTACGCAACAAATATTCCAATATCTACCATCGCATAGAGAAGGGCACGTTCCAGACCAAAGAGGCCAGCCGGGGGAGCGATATCATGGAACCGTCGGTGAGCATCTCGATCGAGAACTCACTCAAGTTGTCAAAGAGTAATACACTCGAACCCCAGACGAATCGCTCAACGTCGCGAGAGGATCTTCCTAGGTGGCCACTACAGAGGATGGATACAGGAGATGGTCTACACGCAGCCCAAGGATTCGAGTTCGGAGAAGCTCCGGCCCCCCAGTTCATGGGGGGCGAGATGGACATTTCGCGCCTACTTCTTGATGACGCAAAGCTGGCACAGGGGAACCAACGCTTTGGACTCGAGGGAGTTCCTGGTCTGACACCACCGTCTGGTGTTTCACAGGAAGCTCGCAGTAAGGAAGGGATGCAACACCTGGGGAGGTAGTACAAGGTGCTACTAAAACGTCATGAGCAGGATGATCTGCACTAATGCTTACGAAGGTTCCGATGCTGGAACAGGAGTTGGGAAATATTTGCGGGATTGAACAAGGGGTCTGGGCGTACGTAGATTGGAAGACATCCATGGGACAACAAAAAAAAAATGGCAGCACGCGCTGGTCAACGGCCATTTATTACCGGCTGACATTATACACTGGCGCTCGGGAGGGAAAACAAGGGTTGCCTCACAGGCAAAGATGGATTATTTGAGAAAAGTTTTAAAGGGAACATTGTTTGTTAGATATCCTCGAATATTACTGACGAGAGATGGTACTGGCCATTCATCAGACCAAGGTTGGTCTGGAAAGTAATACAGCTTTCAGTGGTTGAGGATCCGAAGCTGTAACGAATTCGTGATGACTGGTGATGACCACAAAGAACAATGCCGCGGATAAATATCTCTAGCATGGATAGGGAGATACCTACCTAGATAGGTACCTAGATAATCCTTGTATTTCATTGCAAGCGATTCATTCAACCCATTGTCGTCACTCCCAACTGGTCTCCTCCTTGGATGGTTGCGGAGGTGGATCCTTGAGGTTCAAACTAATCAGCTGACCTTGCACGTGACCCACAAATTCCCCTTCGATCGTAGGGCACGAAACCCCCCCGCCGGCTAGCGCTCGCGAAAAAAAAAAGTGTGACTATCAATTCGCACTTTTGCTCCTTGTCCTTAGGCCCTTCGTCCATCTTCCTCAACACCGTCGACTAACCAGCCAACCGACACCATGGCCCGCGGAATGTGAGTACGATCACGAGAGAAGTCATCACAGTCTTTGCAGACGAATGCCCCCGTCGATGCGCGCCTCTCCCCCCCACCGTCCCTGACCTGGAGGACGAGATTCTGACCAGCTCAATAGCAAGAAGCACCAGAAGCGCCTCAGCGCCCCCTCGCACTGGCTGCTTGACAAGCTGTCCGGCACCTACGCTCCCAAGCCCTCTGCCGGTCCTCACAAGCTCCGCGACTGCATGCCTCTGATCGTCTTCATCCGAAACCGACTCAAGTATGCCCTCAACTACCGCGAGACCAAGTCCATCCTGATGCAGCGACTGGTCAAGGTTGACGGCAAGGTCCGCACCGACTCCACCTACCCTGCCGGCTTCATGGACGTCATCTCCGTTGAGAAGACCGGCGAGAACTTCCGTCTCGTCTACGACACCAAGGGTCGATTCACCGTCCACCGGATCCAGGCCGAGGAGGCCGAGTACAAGCTGGGCAAGGTCAAGCGTGTTCAGCTTGGTCGTGGTGGAATCCCATTCTTGGTCACGCACGATGCGAGAACGTGAGTTCTGTCAGACATCATTCAGCCGTTGGATCAAGCTTTGGTCGATTCGATTCGATTCACCGGACGCGACATGAGCTTTATTTGACGGTTGTATGTTGATCCCCGTAACCCCAATGCTAACGAGCGTGTGCAGCATCCGCTACCCTGACCCTCTGATCAAGGTCAACGACACTGTCAAGATTGACCTCGCCACTGGCAAGATCACCGACTTTATCAAGTTCGACACTGGTGCCGTCGTCATGGTTACCGGTGGTCGTAACATGGGTCGTGTTGGTGTCATCACTCACCGTGAGCGCCACGACGGTGGTTTCAACATCGTCCACGTCAAGGACGCCATTGACAACACCTTTGCCACCCGTGAGAGCAACGTTTTCGTCATTGGCCAGGACAAGCCCTGGATCTCTCTGCCCAAGGGCAAGGGTGTCAAGCTCACCATCGCTGAGGAGCGTGACCGCCGACGCGCCTACGCCATCGCTCACTAAAGTGTGGATGGTTCTGCGTAAGGAATGGGAAAAATGGCATGTGGTCTGGAGTCTCGGATTTGACGTTTGCTTTGCGGCTTTAACTACCCTGGAGATAGCCAGCCCCATGAGGCTACGATAAAAGATGAATTTGAGCCAAACACGCAGTGTCGTCGATTCCGAAGAGTTGTTCTTGCGTTGTGTGATGTGTCCATGTTTGACTATGTCTGCCTTGAAGCCTCAGCCGGGGCATGGGTGTAGTGGCTTGGGGCATTAGCTTGGAGTAATTGATGTTGGGTCAAGGTAAGGTCTCGTTGAGTGAAACATGCAACTACTTAGTTTACCTCGGTAGGGACAGGAAGACTTGTCTCAAAGGCCGTGGGATAGTTCCGGAGGATGCGTGATTTGGTCAAGGTTTGAGGCCAACCAGCAGCAACTGGAGCCGTGACTGCACCTCGGAACCGCAGCTATCAGAACGTGCAGCAACTGCTCCCACGTATGTATGTAGGTGGTTTTGCTTATGGGGTCGTGGGAGGAAGCTTACTGAGAGAGTGGAGATGTATGGAGACGGAGTGGGAGCTACCTAGACAGGATACCCTATAGCTTCGAAAGGCGTCAACTGGTGGATGAATTACAACATGGCGGGGATATGAAGAGCGAGAGCAGTATTGTAATATGTACTGAAACGGAAGGATATATGACGAGAGCTTTTCCGAGACGTCGGAATTGACTTTCTGAAGTAATATTCTGTGTTCATTCATTGGACGGTTGAGGCTGTGAAAGGGGACACAAGGATTGCTTGAGCATATTTTCTTCGTCCTATCATGATTGTTTACAATGCTGCATTGGCCAACAGGCACAATTATTTCAGTGGTGGAACGCATTTAACAGATACATAGTGCATTTCTATTTGGTGACAAGTCACCTTTTATTCTCCATGTGTTGTTCTGCCCCCCTGGCTCTGGGATTGCCGGATATGTAGGCTAGAATCGAGAAGGTTCCGAAGCCAATTGATGCCCCGAAGGAACGAGCATGGTGACGTAGGAAATGGTAGGTGATCTACCAAGACACTGTGAGATGTCGATATTCGGACGGGCTGCCGAGAGAGACGGGACGGGACAAACATGGATGGAAGCAAGCATGCATGTCCAATAAAGTTGAACACGATTGCTTTACCAAGCATGAGTCTGCAGGGGCTGTCATTTGACCTAGATGCGCGTGAGGTTGTGCATATCCCGTTGTAAGCTACTGTATGATGCTTCTCCCTAGGGCTCGAAGGGGCGGGGGGGTTGGCTTCTGAGCAACCCAACGGAAATAACACAGCTCGCAAAGGTCGCATTCGTGGTTGAAGCACGTAGTGGACCCCTTTCCTCAGGGGATTTTAGAGCAGACTTATGAAAAGAATACGCCTATAATTATATCAGCTTATAAAGCAATCCTCAGTTATTTTATAAACTATGGAATAAAATATTCATGCCAATTATCTGTCACAAGAGGCTTACTATATCCTACTCTCACCTTTCATCAATCCTTCTAGTCTAAAATAGCACCGATACTTCCAAGGACCCGGTCTGGCCAAGGGAGAGATCACGGGTTCGCTCTATCTCGCCCCAGGTATACACCCCACGTCGGTCAAGATTGTTGATTACGACGTCGGCAATCAGTCAAGACCAGATTCGTTCTCCCTCGGCAGAAACCCCCCAAGCTTCTCCATCGAAACTAGCTACTTATCCCTCTCGACCCCCAAACTCGCAAACTGGACCAAGTGGGCTTTTTGCTTCTGTTGCTCTCCACACCCTCCCACGCGCCTTGCAAGATGCAAGAAACCTGGACCGGTACGCAGGGGCTGACACGGGCCTAGTATCCATGGACGTAATCCCTAATCCCGTTCCCGTATGAGGTGGGAGGGGGGCGGGGAAGGCCGATGCAGCCAGGACAGGCAGCTCACCGAGGTATCAGTTACGCACGAGGGCGAGAATGCTTGACTAACGGGAACTGGAAGCAGACTCGGCGACGGACCGTCTTTTGGAGAGCGACTTGACTACCATGCAGGTCTCATGCGCCATGCTCCTCTGCTGTGCATGCTCTGGTGCGTGGGGAGCGAGCGAGGCGGCGGACGATCAACAGCCTAGCCAGCTGCCATCTACAGCAAGCTACATACACAAGCCAGCATAGCACGCACGACACCCACGCGCTGTCATTCGACGGCTGGGCCCTGGACCAGAGATCGTGTGCCCACTGGCCGTTTATAGCGTTGGACGGCTAACTAACAGAGAACCGAAAAGAAAGAGGGAGGAGCCATTTTCTGTATCCAACCCGTATTGCATCAGGGTAAGACCGTCATCGTCGCTCGGCGCCGCTCTCCACTGGCGCCGCCGCCCCACGACAATGTCGGCGATGGTTCCTCGTGCCGACCTTGACGACTGACTGACTGCCCGCCCCCGGCCGGGTACTTATACGTCGTGTCGTGTCGTGACGCTTCCGGTCCCGACCCGATCGATCAATCAATACCTAGTTTAGGCTTTGCCGGCTTGGCTTGAAGGATCTGTCTGTCTCTCCTTCTGAGTTGTCTTGTTTTGATTTGCTTTCTCTATCCGTTCTGGGCTTTTTGCTTTTGGGCACATTTCGAGGCCAGACTCGCTTAGAGGCGGCAAGCATTCTCCAAAAACCCATCAGAGACGAAAAAAAAAGACTTTCAAGTGTTGGAAAAAACAGAAAAAAAAGTCACGGTCGTGAGAAAAAAGGGTCAAGGTCAAGGGTTCGGTTATCTGATCAAAAAGAGATCTGAATCTTGGTTCCACTTCACGAACAATTGCGGGTCCCCCAAAGGCGTTTCCTTTCTTTCGGACGAAGGAACCGCAAAACCGCTACCGGCCTCGGGCCTATTCTCACCAAACTCCCAAATGCTCACCAGCAGAAGTACGACCCGAGCCCTCCTGGGCCGCAGTGCTCTGAGGTGTAGTGTTCGCCGCGGCTTCACTACATCGTCAAGGCGTGTTAGCCCCGAGGCTTCGGCGTCTAGTCATGGCAGCTCCGAAAAGACTTCAGGTTGGTCTGGGTCAAGGGTCTTGGCTGTCGCTGTTGGAGCTGGGGCTCTTGGTTGGGGAATCGCCAGTTTGAGCAGACAAGATGATGCCAGTCGGTCTTTGGCACCAGTTACCCACCAGTCACCCGAGTCTCGTTACGCTACACTATCCGAGATGGAAAAGGTAGAGACATTTTTTAAGTATTCTCATTATTCAGAGACTGACTTGTAAAGGCCATCCATAAAATCGAGAAAGAAGTTGGTGTCGAAGGCTTCATCTCGACAGACCCCGAGGATCTTCATGCCCATGGCTATTCAGAGTGGTCAACTGTCAACCCCGACACCCTACCCGTGGCAGTGGCATATCCCCGTACAACAGAGCAGGTGTCAGTCATAGCTCGCATCTGCCACGAGCACCGCGTGCCCATCATCCCCTATTCTGGCGGCTCGAGTCTCGAGGGCAACTTCTCGGCCCCTTACGGAGGAGTCAGTGTCGACTTTGCTTACATGGACAAGATTATCGAGTTCAACAAGGATGATATGGACATTGTGGTTCAGCCTAGCATCGGGTGGCAGGATCTCAATGCGCAATTATTAAAGATGGGCAGCGGGCTCTTTTTCCCTGTTGATCCTGGTATGTTGGATGTGTGGTCTGGAGGAGGCTCAGAGGCTGACTAGAAACAACAGGTCCGAGTGCCAAAATTGGCGGTATGATTGGGACAAACTGCTCTGGCACCAATGCCGTAAGGTATGGTACCATGAAGGACTGGGTCATCAACTTGACTGTTGTCCTGTCTGACGGACGCATCATCAAGACAAGGAGAAGACCCCGCAAGTCATCGGCTGGGTATAACTTGAACGGACTCTTTGTTGGTTCTGAGGGAACTCTCGGCCTTGTCACGGAAGGTATAAAACCCGCAGCCCCTTTTTGAGTATCGATCTAAGCTGATGCTCGCAGCCACCCTCAAGTTGGCCGTCATTCCCGAGGAGTATTCAGTTGCCGTCGTCACATTCCCCAGTATCCGCGATGCCGCCGCGGCAGCAGCTGGCGTCATGCAGACAGGCATCCCAGTTGCCGCGATGGAGATCATGGACGACGTGCAGATGAGGGTGATCAACCTTGGCGGCGCTACCAAGCCGCGAATCTGGAAGGAGACGCCGACGTTGTTCTTCAAGTTCTCGGGCACCAAGGAGGGCGTCAGGGATAACATCACGCGGGTTCAAAAGATTACGGCTGCTAACAAGGGCGGTGACTTTGAGTTTGCGCGAGATGAGCGTGAGCAGAAGCTCCTGTGGTCTGCGAGAAAGGAGTCACTCTGGTCAATGCTGTCCCTGAGAAAGAGTGGCCAAGATGTTTGTAAGTGCTATGCCCCTTGTATGGTGTTATAAGTCGACTGACATTCTATGATAGGGAGCACCGATGTGGCAGTCCCCTTTAGCCGTCTAGCTGACATTATCGAGGTGAGCAAGAAAGAGATGGATGAGCTCGGTCTTTTCGCTGGAATCCTAGGCCACGTCGGTGACGGAAACTTCCACGAAGGCATCATGTACAACAAAGACGTGCCCGGAGAGCGTGCCAAGGTGGAAAAGTGTGTCAAGAATATGGTGAGACGAGCGCTCGACATGGAGGGCACGTGCACGGGGGAGCACTCGATCGGATGGGGCAAGAAGGAGAGTTTGCTGTGGGAGGTTGGACCTGAGACGCTGGCAATCATGGCGACGCTAAAGAGGGCGTTGGATCCTCGATGGGTCATGAACCCAGGCAAGATCATGGATGTGCCGTGGGAGAGGACCGAGTATCCAGGGGCCGAGACAGCAGTGACGCCCAACAGGGTTGTGAGGAGTGGATGAGAAGGTGTTGATGTATTGCATGGTATAAGGGAAAACTAGAGAATGCATATTAAAAAAGGGTGCGAGTAGAGGTTAAAATCTATATCTATTTGTCTATATGTTCGTGTTGATCTGGTGATCACAATTCTCTTCAGGATCTTCTTGTAGGGTAACCAACCCCCTAGGCTCAAATTTGAATGATGCAACAAGTATTTCCTCACGAGATTAATAGAACATGACATGGAGGCTCAAATTGTTGTCCGGTGAAACATTGTGCATGCTGATGACTGGCTTGGTGGTGCAAGTGAGGAGGAAAGGGGGTATTTGCCATTCTTGTTTGCTCATGCATGTCGGACGCACCTATCCGTGTTACAACCATCACTGACAAATGACACTTCATCAATATAGCACTTTGACGGGAGTAAATGCGCATGAATGCATTCTTGGGCTTTTCATCTTACTACTCTTACTTGGGTAATTTAATATAGCTCTCGCTGGCAATGCCCATAAAGCTGGCAATAACTGCTTGGGTAACTACCTAGGTAGGTAGCTCCTGCTATTGTTGTTTCCTCCCTCACATTTTTTTCCCCATCCCATCTCCAGGTGACAAAAAATTTCTCCCTCATCATCCAAATTGCTGCTAATAAGGCATTTCTACTCTCTGAGAACTCTATTGTTCTGCTGCTGCCCCACTGAATCACTATCGCAGCGCATCTGCTTCTCTCTCTATTGAGCTCGTGGGGCCTCCTGCCTTCATCCACTTCATCCACTTCTGCCCTCTTCTCCCCTCTTCTCCCTAACCAGTTATTTATCTGTTCAATCACGCACGTATACAATCTTCTATTGATACATACTCGGCGCATATTTCACGGAATAGACCTACCTCTTATCTACCTCTACCTCTTGGTATAACATCTTCCAGCAACATCACCTCCAAGATCACCATCGCGACAAGTTGAACCATGAGTTCACAAAGACCCCCTCCTCATGGCCCTTACAAAGGCCGTAAGCGGCCGATGGGGCCAGGAAAGCCAGGGAAATCTGGAAAAGAAAACCGAAGCCCGACTAACGACGCGCTCGCCTTCCAACCCCCGGCTGAGTGGACGACATGGCCCGAGATGACCATTCATCTCGACAAGTTGCCCAGATCTGTTACCACATCCGATCTTTGGGATTGGTTCTCCCACGAGGGAGAGATCGCTTGGATGGACATCTGCGAGGCCCCTCGAGACCCTTCGCACTCATCAGCGAAGATCAGGTTCGAGCCGCCACCCAAGAGGGCCTTTTGGTCCACCGGTACCTACCGCGTCCCTCATCCGGACGTGAGTCGATACCCGAATGGCCTCACGATCTCCGTGAGTCCGCTCAAGTACCCCCCGAAGTGTTGGGTTCGAAGCCCCGTCAGTCCGGATCGTTACCACCCTATCAAGATCACGCTGCACCCTCTCGCCATCCAGTTCGGTAGCATGCTGGGACCTCGAAGTGTCAAGATTATGAAGTCGTTTTATAATACTGTCGACGAGCACACCCTCAAGCTTGAGCTTAGCCTCAAGGTCAAGCGCTTGACTGCCTTCTTCCCCATGGAGGTTGAGACCCGAGGTGGAAAACATGTTCGGCAGCACAGGGTCGCCATCGACTTTTCCAAGATGAAGCTCCTCCACCAGAGCCCGGCCGAGGAAGACGGATGCGCCCTGGTGGTGCCTGTTAGTGTCCCGCCTCAGTACTACTGGAAACAACCCAACGTTCGCTCGTCCTTCTCTGACAATGTCAACTGGAGTGCTTTCGAGACATGGAGTCGTGCCACGGACCTTGTTGAACAGGCCGGAATTCCAATGAAGCACCCCATTGCTCTACATAATGACTACAAGGACCCGGGGTTCATCGACATTGGCCGCTGGACCACTATTCGCTTCGTCCTGGATGGCAGCACCCCGAAGGCCAAACTCGAGAACCAGCAGCTCATCAGCGCCCTCGATGACTTCAACATCACCACACAGGCCCACGAGGACGGCGAATTCCATGTCACACATGGCACACATGCGGATATGTGGAAGCACCTTGAGCAACCGGGTTTGATCGGAAGTGGCAACGCCCTAGAGATGCTTCAACAGACCTCGGACTCCATCATACAGCTGCCCTTTGAGATTCGCTACCAGCTTGAAGTCTGTATCTCTCGGAATGTCCTCAACGAACACACCATCACTCTCGAGTTCCTTGAGAAGCTGGTCTCGATGAACCCCAGAAAGGCCAGACTCTATCTCGAGTACCTGGCAGATCAGGGAGAGCCTATCCAGAACCCCATGTCTGTCTTCCAGAATCCCGAAGCCGAGGCCTTTTCACCCATCGCCAGAATCCCCCAGTACTGTGCGCTCGTCCGCAAGGTTGTCATCACTCCAACGACAATCCGCTTCAATTCGCCAGCCGTGGAAATGTCCAACCGTGTTATGCGACAGTACAAACACATTCAAGATCGCTTTCTGAGAATTCAGTTTGTCGAGGAGTTGGAGAATGCCAGAATCAACATCAACAAGGACCAAAACGACGAGATCTACAAGAGAGTCCTGCGGACAATGTACCAAGGCATCCGCATTGGTGACCGCACCTACGAGTTCCTGGCCTTTGGTAGCTCCCAGCTCAGGGTGAACGGGGCATACTTCTTCTGCCCTACAGAGCATACTTCTTGTGACGATATCCGCAAGTGGATGGGGCAGTTCAGCCATATCAAAGTTGTGGCCAAGTATGCAACTCGCCTCGGTCAGTGTTTCTCAACCACACGAGAGGTCCGCGGTATTTCCTCCCCTGCTACTCGCGAAATCCCTGATATTGAGCGGAACGGGTACTGCTTCACGGATGGCGTGGGCAAAATATCCCCCTTTGTGGCACAACTTGTCAACGAAGACATGGCCCTCGACATCTTTGATAAGCCGTCGGCCTTCCAATTCCGTATGGGAGGCTGCAAGGGCGTTCTTACTGTCTGGCCAGATGCCAAGGGAATGGAGGTACATGTTCGCGAATCTCAGAAGAAGTTCGAGGCAGACTCAAAAGGTCTCGAAATCATTCGTTGCGCTGGGTTTGCAACGGCTACTCTCAACCGGCAAACCATCATCATCCTCGAGAGCCTGGGAGTTCCCATTAAAGCCTTCACGGATATGTTGGATCAACAGCTTGGGTCTTACGAACAAGCCATGCAGGATAATTGGGTTGCTATTGAGATGCTGACCAAGTTCGTCGACGAGCATCAGACAAACCTAGTCATTGCCGAGCTTCTCAAGGCTGAGTTCAAGACAGACGGGCTGCGCGAGCCATTTGTCATCAATGTCCTCAATCTTTGGAGATCATGGTCCCTCAAAATCCTGAAAGAAAAGGCGCGAATCCAAGTTGAGAAGAGCGCCTTCGTCCTCGGCTGCGTTGACGAGA
The DNA here is from genome assembly GCA_013186415.1 of Fusarium sp. NRRL 66088. Lineage (NCBI taxonomy): Eukaryota > Fungi > Ascomycota > Sordariomycetes > Hypocreales > Nectriaceae > Fusarium > Fusarium sp. NRRL 66088. Next base: position 51,682 of record JABCKD010000227.1, read on the forward strand.
CAGAGACACTGAGAGGCCACTCGAAAGCCTCAGAGGGATCCAAGTCCAAGGATGTTGACATGTTACCCCAGATCTTCCTTCAGATCACAGACTCAAAGAACTACAACAAGACGCACATCATCCGCGGCGTGTGCATCGTGGGGCGCAATCCATCCTTGCATCCGGGAGACATCCGTGTCGTCGAGGCGGTTGACTGCCAGAAGCTGCATCACATCAGGGACGTCGTCGTGTTCCCCGCAACCGGCGACCGGCCCGTCCCCAACATGTTGTCTGGCGGTGACCTTGATGGCGACGACTTCTTTGTAATATGGGAACCAAGTCTGATGCCCAAGACATGGAACTATTCCCCAATGGATTACACAGCTCCTAAGCCTCAGGAGTTGGATCGCGATGTCAACGTTGACGACCTCAGGAACTTTTTCGTCAAGTACCTGAAGAACGATAAACTCCCGCTTATTGCAACCTCGCACCTAGCCTTTGCCGATGAATTTGGGCCCATGTCCCCAAAATGTGAGTACTGTCGGCTATGTCCCGCCCCTTGTTAACCTCTCTGATCACGCATGTAGGTCTCGAGCTCGCAGAGCTGCACTCCAAAGCCGTGGACTATCCCAAGACTGGGGAGCCGGCGACACTGAGGCGTGACCAACAACCTCGAAAGTGGCCGCACTTTACGGAGAAGAAAACTGTCTATCACTCAAACAAGGCTCTCGGTGTCATCTACGACAAGGTTGTCAACAAGGCCATCCAGTTCAACCCCATCTGGGACAGCCCTTTCGACGACAGGGTTACTAAAAGGTACAAACTAGACAATGAGATACTCAAGGTAGCGAGGAGAATCAAGTCTCAGTACGATACCGCAGTTCGACGGCTGCTCAGCCAGCATGACCTGAAGACCGAATTTGAGCTCTGGACGGGCTTTGCCATGTCAAAGCCTGTCGTGGGCACTGACTACAAGCTGCAGGAGAGCCTCAGCCACGAATATGATGCACTGAAGTACCGATTCCGTGACATCTGCTACGAGGCTGCAGGTGGCAAGCTGACGGACCAGGTCGATCGCTTTGTGGCAGCCATGTACACAGTTACCGAGGAAGAGACAAAGATTGCACTTTTCGAACACCACCGGGGTCCCATCAACGATGCTGGACACATCCTGCAGCCTAGAAAGCTTGAGCCAAAGTCAATGCCCCTCATCAGCTTTCCATGGATCTTTCACTGGGTCATGTGTCGTCTGGCCCTTGGTGCCAGGTATGACCCGAAGGCGTCTGTTTTGGCGGCAGCCCATCGGAGAGCGACCCAACACCACAAGTCGTCCCCCGACCCCGGATCCAGCCAAGTTTCTGCACGCAGCGAGCAGGAGGCCATGTCGGAGCCTGGTCTTGGGCCAGAGGTCCATGCCCGTCTGCCGGATGGGACAGTTGTCCATCGCGGACAGCCACTAGCCTTGTTCGAACCCGATGATGAGAGCTGTCATGACGACGATGATGCGCCATCTGAGACGTTGGTTTCCATGGCGGACGAAGGGAAGGCCTCGACAGGCCAACACAAGTCAGAGCTCACTGACAGAAGCAGCAACAACAGGGGCGGCGACGTCAGTCAGGAGGTATTACGTGAGGCCCCCGAAGAGGGCGACACATGCGGCGGACAAGGACAGGTGACGGAGCAGGATGTGGAGGAGGAGAGCGCCATGGATCGTCTGGGACGTCTCACTGGAGAGTAGGTAACCTACTGATAGAGGGGGTGTTGCAAAAGCCGCGTTACACAGCAGACAAGTCATGGCGTTGCATGGAGAGGAGCAGGCAGGCACCCTACCTATCCTATAGAATGTCCATACAGTACCTCCCTACACTGCACTCGAACCAAGATGCGTATGTATGTATCCCCCACCCCCTGGCCCTGTGCAGCCTTTTGACTTGGCTTGGCGTATGTATATATGTATCCATCCATCCGCATATGTCATCCGTAATCTCAAGTCAGCCCGTGACAAGACTTTGGCGATCGCCAAAATCACCGCTTGATACATAGATCAGTGCGGAGGACCCATTTTTCGCCTGCGGTCACCTCCCGCCCTTCGTGCTAGATTAGCGTCAAGTAGTCAGCCTCCAGAGCCGCTTCTTGCATGGTATTGGCCGGGGGAAACTTGTTGGTGGGAGAAGAGAAAACGTGGTAAGGGGAGGGAAGAGGAGCCTTACGAGGAGACAATCATCTCCGTGCTTATGCAAGAGGAGCATGCCCGTCTCGAGAGGGACAGCTATCTCCTCACGAGCCAGCTTGCGGTCGTTTGTGTAAAACACCGTCTCTCCACCAACACAGCCCTCGGAGGCAGAAGTCAGGTATAGGAGCAGCGTCCAGGTGGTTCGGACTGGAAGGGGAGGGTCCGCGTCCAGAGTCAGATTATTGGAATCATCATCTAGAGGGAATCGGGCACAGCGGTTAGCCAAGATTTCTCGCGTTGCCCGCAGACAGAGCAAGCAGAGCAGGTATCAGTTTGTATCTGACTGTGTGTACGGGAAACGTGTCCAGCATGGCCGTGGCAGGGGACGGATATAAGCCAGAGGCTTGGCACTGCAACGAGGCCGATCTATGTCGGGCCGCAGACACCATCACCGCCGCGGCAAGTGGGAGAAGAAGCCGGAGACAGCCCGACTGATGGTAGCGCGTCGGTGTGAGACATCAGGGACTCGGCTGGTGCAAGAGCCGACGATGGGGCTGACGTCGGAAGTGAGGGTAGTGTTGAAGATGGGGACGGAGATGGGAGTTGAGTGAGTGAGTGAGTGTGCGGAGCGGAATAAAATGCATGTTCCTTGAACATGGCGATGTACCTACAATGGCAGTCAAAGAACTGTCCCTTCGAGTAGCGGTACACTCGAATATTGGGAGACAAGCCGACAGGCTCACCGCCCCTGTAAATAAAGGTCATCAATACATAGTTCGTAATCTCGGCTAGCAGACACCATCACCATCGCAGACAGCCAAGTTGCTTTTTCTCTGTCGGCACCCGTAGCGTAGTGTAGCCAGCAGGTTTACCGATGACCGAGGTCTCAGAGAGAGGAGCCCTGCGTTTCAATGCGAGTGACTGTGAAACGGATTAAACTGAGACTCACCATCGTTCCTCGACGTCACCCTCTAATAGCACGTCCTTGAGCCCCGTCTCCTCCCACAAACGATGAGCAAAGTCCGGGCTATCAACTTGAAAACGGTCATTGACTCGGACTGCCTCGCCCCGCTTTGGACGACCTGGCGTGGTCTGAAGGGGGAGGGTCTTGAGAAAGGCCACATAGTCGCGACAGAGGGAACGCGGGAAGAAGGAGGGAATGAGGACAACCTTGGATGTCAACGGATGTGGTTCAGGAGACAGGTCAACGATTGGCAGCGGAGGCTTGAACACCGGCCAAAGAGGAATGGCGGGAGGAGCTGGTGGAGGAGGAACCGTAGCCCCAGGCTTGGTTGGCCTCGACGCCTTGCTCTTTGGCTTTGGCATGGCTGTGTGGAACTGCTGTGTTGGTGGTGATGACGGTACTGGTTTACCTACCTACTCAGGTGGCGAGTCCCGAAACTGGAATTTGAAATGGAGATGCGAATCTGGGAAAGGGTTGATTAGTTATTCATGTGCATATGCATCATGTACCACTTTCCCATCCAGGAGTTGATGCAGAAGAAGACTGGGGAAACCAAGACAGGAGGGGAGGCCTGAGCAAGGGCTTGGCGTAATGTGCCAAGTTGGCTGGCACCCAATGTGCGTGCTCCATATCCATACGCACAAGGAAGAGGTTCGGAGCCGACACCGCACCGAGGCTGAGATGAGGCCTATAGTATGTGGGAGACTCACTGCGTGCTAAGCGCGGTATCCGTACGAGTCTGTACGTAAGATGTGAAGACGGATGATGCTCAGAGAAAATGATAGGCAGCTAGCCACCAATATCCCTCGTCTCTCACTATCCAAAGCACGAGGGCGCCAGGGCTGAGAGCTGCAAAGAGGAATGGACGAACGCTGAGGCGTGAGCTGCACGCAGCAGAGGATTGGGTATGGTGGCAGCCGCGGATGAGATGGTGAGGTTCAGCTTGCTTTTTGCGCATATGCGTACCAAGTTAGGTAGGTCGTCGGTTGGTACCAACCAGCACCTTTTGGTACCGAGTGGGCCAAATGACTCGCTGCAAGAGAAGGCGGCAAAGAAGGAAGTCTGTCCGCCGTCCAGGTGCTTGGATATGCAGGCCTGGTTAAGCTAGACTGACGACTGGCTAGCCTAGCCTGGTTGACGAGGGTCGTCCCGCCTGCTGAGCCAGCGCCAGGGACTTGGGATGAGTGAGGCGGTTGATGGCCCAATCTAGCTGAAATCACCAGCGGAAAGGGATGAGATCGTCGTTGGAGTCGACAATGGAGAAACAGAGACGCGTGTGATGGCCTGATTCTGACGATGGGATCGACATTCCCACTCAGTTGGCACTGTCTGTCTTGGTAACAAGAATGGTTGGTTGATGGAAGAGGCTCAGTCAGATCAGAGAGACTCAGACTCGCAGAGGCCCTCCTGCCCTGGTCGCTGCTGAGGTCGAAATAAAGGCAGGCGGCATTTGTAGGCACATCCTTGTAGCGGGACCATCACCCCGCGACATGCATGCCTCCCATGATCTACTGCATCTCCCGACGACGAACCACAACCAGAATAGTCAGCTCTTCTTCCACCTCATGACGCAAAAGTTGAGTTGCGTATGAGACCGGTGAGGCACTTGAAATCCCTGGGTGGGAACCGCCAAAGCCATGAATGACACAGCAACCAACTGGTTACAAGCCGGGTATCGTCTTGTTGTCTCGTTTCCCAAGGCTATTGGACCGGGGCGGAGGGCGGCACACCTGTCTGATACCGTGGCTCGCTTTGAAAGTCGGCTCTTCCCTGCTAGTCATCGGTCCATGGACTCTAGCCCACGGCCTAGGTTTGTGCCTGCATCGACCACGAATCCATGTCGCATTCAGCCCCGATCCGACGCTCGGTGTATGTCTAATGTCTAATGTCGCCCTCCCCGATATCGAACTCGTTCCTTGTCCTAGATGTGCCAACAAAATCCCCGACTGGAGGATAATCCCCCGGAGAGGCAGGCCCGCTGCCGTCGTCTCGTCTTGATACCCACTTGGGTTCCTGGTTTTATCGTCGCCTTAGTCCCAACAATTGTGACCAGCGAGGTCACCATTGGTCATGTGTGCCTGCGAGGAGAGAGCAACCCGATGGCTTAAACCCGGCTCCTGGGCCAGTGGTTCAATAATTGCTTCTTCGCGGATCGTGATAGTCGAAACAGATGCACCTAGAGATGCGGCGTTTTTGGCTGAACCAACTGAACCAACCATGGCTGTAACCAGGGGATCATCGTTCTTAAGGCGAGCAGCTCTGTGAGAATAAAGCCAAACCTCCTCTTCCAGCGGCGACTCTGTCCATCACCCAACTGACTAGTCGGCTCCGTGGAAACATGCTTGCCAGCTTCGCCCTTCTCACCATCGCCCGTGCCCTCGGCGAAACATCCGAGCAGGGAAAGCCTCGAGCCGTGGTGTACATACGTTCATCACAACGACTGAGCTGCACGATACAGCGGTTCGAGACCCTATGGAGGGATTGGGCTGTATGCGCAAGGGTTCAGTATCGCAATCGTCAACATCCCGAGCTCGATCAACTTTTCTCCCGGACGGCCAGGGTCATGGCCTACTCCGCCATGCTCATCTGCGACATCAAGATGGTGATTCGTAGAGAGGCCAAGGTGAAAGTGTCAAGCGCGCGCCTTATAAAGATCCTGAAGGCGACACGCAAAGCCATCATCTCCAGCCAGAGAATCACACATCTCGAAGAGATGCAGTCGTGGGTCCTCCCAGAGAAACCACCTCCAGGAACACCGGCATCGGATGCGTCGGTCCTCGAGTACGAGCGCAGAAGGAGGCTCAACGAAAAGGCGGACGCGCTGGTGCAGCGGAGGAAGAAGCCTGTCCAGTGCTGCATGTTTGTCGCACTGGCGCTGTACCAGTTCCTATATGGAGACGGGCTCCATGAGTTTGTCGCCGAGTACGAAGACGAGGTAGTGCGAGACACCTTTAGCCGCGCCATCTCGATAGACGATGCCAAAACCTACGAGAGCCTGCAACTGAAGGACCATTGCCGAACAAGGTTGACGCCGCCTCAAGATAAAATACCCAAGAATGGCATCCCGTTTGGAGAACTCACATGCATCCCTCGATTTGTCCGGAACCCCATGGCGTGTGGGACACCCGTTGTGACGAATCAGTTCCGTCTAGAGAGTGAGTCCCCGAGTCGAATCTTGGTCTTAGCTTCTGACTGATGGCGGCACGCATAGAGGACGAACGAGACTTTATCAACCTCAACCGAAACAACAAACCACAGCATATCGGGTTAGCGGCGTCTAGTGATGGCTCGAGTGCTGAATCGCCAGATAGTTTTGAATCTTAAAATTAGCAAGTTATGCAGTGTGAAGAACCAGATAGTGTAGTGTATTGGTGACCGGGATGGCTGGACTGGCAGTTTTCGATGCGACTAATATGTAGATAGCGGGCAAGGGAGGAAGGACTGACTTACATGCAACTAAACCATATATCGATTGATGCATTTGTCGGGTTGTCGTTTTTCCGGTGGGGAAAGTAAACCTGCTCGAAAATGCATTTGGCATCCATTGGAAGGCAAGAGAATACAAAGACAAACAACTATCAAGCGCGCTGCTGCATCATCATCTAAATCTCGACTGGACCAATTATTACGGTGCCGCTTCTCTGAAAACTGCGCGTCTGGCATTCAATGGCCAGCACGTACGCTGCTATGCCGGGCACAGACAGCATGCCGGCGGCTCAAGCTCATCGAGCTACCGCGGCACCGGCTGAAGTTCCACCAACATCAACATCAACATCCTCAACGTGGACCCGGACACTCAAGCAATTCGGTCTATTCTTTGCTGGCGCAGGATTCATGGCTGCATCTGTAGCTATTTCACGGCGCTCAGTATTGAGAAGACAGCTGGATTCCATGCCCAAGTTCTACTCATCCAATCGGCAGCCGGTAAAGTTCGACTCGGCGGATAGGTCATTGCTCGCCGTACAGGCCCTTGGACTTGCCACACTCAACGTCATGAGCTTCGCTGTTATGTTGGTGGGAGGAATCTCTTGGGGCTTTAACCTTTCCTCGATCCAAGAGCTACGAGAGAGAAGTCAAGCGGCAATTCGTCGGCCGGGGTTGGTAAACCCCGAGGACGAGAAGGAAATGGAGAAGATGATGGAGGATTTGATGGCCCGGCTCGGTATGGACAAGCCAACATCGTCCGAGAAGCCATCAAGCGACTCCAATAAGGACTGAAGTCGACGGTCTCATCACCAGGACTAGTTGACCAGTGTGTCCTGATGACCCGGCCCCTCCCAATTCGATATTCGAAGCGGGCTGGATGACCGTTATGTACGATAAGCTATCCAACGCTGAGGATCACGCACTCCCCAATCTCACCACAAACCACACTTGGCCACCCGTCTTCAGGAATCTCTGATCGGGACGGGATTGAGACATTCAAAATCACGGCGCACTCCCCAGCGCCAAACTCTTGTCTTGTCTTGCTCGGTCACTCGGAGATTTCCCTCCTAGGTGTATGGAGGACATACCAAACTGTGTGGAAGCGGGCCGCTTCTGAACGGTCTAGAATACCAAATAGAAGACATTCAACCAGTAAGAGGTTGAGGCATGTGAAACACCGAGTCACACACGCACACAGCCAAGCAAAGCAGCTGCAATCACACCAACTTGTCCATCTGCCGCTTGAGCGGAGCGTCCATGAGAGTCGACCACACAGCTGCCTCATTGGAGCGGCCGATCAGATGCACCCGGAGCAGACGTGACAGACAGACAGTACGTGCAGACGAGACAGGATGAAGTCCTAGATTGCGACTGGGTGTCTGTCAACCCTGGACTCCGTCTGGACCTGTATCACATGGACCATGTTTGTGACACCTCTAGCAGACGCCATTGACGCTACCGGCTCGCTCCGTCATCGGTACCGTTGGTGAGTCTTATCAACGGCTGCTAACCGCGTATGTGCCATGGTGCTGAGGCTGATACAATAGCCGCCTCTGCATAGACTAATTCGTGCCGGATCTCGAGTCTTGGATCTCGATCCCTCAAGTCCTTCTGGCCGAAATCAAGGAATCGAATCAGTGCTGTTGGTAACCAACACGAAACCCTGGCACGAACTACGTATCCAAACGAAGGAGACGTCGACAGGGAAAAAGCAATATGATCCACCCAAGCGCCTCTTGTCTCAAAGGGGCAATACGTTGCCGGCACTCGACCTTGTTCCCGGCAAAGGCTTCCAGTTCTCAGCATTGTTACAGCCTCGTCTCACCGTCTTCTCGCATGCTTGCCGAGACCTGTCGGCCTACCCACCTTCTTACCATGCTTGGCCACAGTGACAGTCAAGATTGTGGTGGTCCGTCCGTCCGTCTCTCTGTGGGATGGGAAGTGAAGGCTGGGGTAGCGATGCCGAGACCAATCAACAGAGCTGGGGTTGATGGGTTGAATGTCACCCCTGCTGGCAACTCCACTCCATAAGCGCCATCAAGAGTTCCTGGCCAAAGCGTGCGTGCCTTAGGGCTGCGGAGACGGTTGACACATCAGATCTGGGTGTAAGCACAGGGGATGTGACGGCAACTTGTTGTTGTTGGTCTCTCTGTCAACACTGACCAAGTCCACAATACCCAACCCGAGGCTGAGGCCGCGGGACATTGGGTGGTATGGAACTCCACAGAGAAAAGACTTGTCAGTTCACGTCGATTATCAGCTGCATTTCCATCCCTAGATCTCCTTGCATCTTTAGCGCGCTTCGAGTCGCGGCGTCTGTATAATGTGGATGACGCCCGCGATTCAGGGTCTGGAATTGACCCTGTTGGATTTTGATTTTACCATCCGGATTTCTTCAGGAAAAGCCATGATATCTAGACCCATTCGACCCTGAGCTACAACATGGATGATTTGGACCCCGACTTCCGTGTCCGTGTGTGGAGATACACGTACAAAGCTGAGGGCCATGGTGGTGATCCCATCCTCCTCAACTCACCACAAGAGTCACCAGATGAACGCCACGACACGCTTGTGCTTCGTCAAATCAACTCGGACGCCGAGAACAAGGTGTGGGTTCAGGAACAGGCCAGCCAGCACTTCAAGAGGCATAGCGATGCCCCTGAGGGTCCATTGATGGACGATGCGCACGGCGTCATTGTTCGAGATGGGCAGGCCAAGATGATCCCGAGACAGGGCGAAAGGGCAGCAACCCACGATTACAAGCGAGGAGACCGAGTCTGGGTCGAGCGAAGCCTAGTACCAACGCACAACATCGATCAGGATGAGAACCGAATCCCCGTCATTGACCTCGAGTCTCTTCGACTGTTCGAGTTGCCCTATGACTACATCTGCTTCGCGCCTCAACTCAGCAAGAGAAGCGAATCAGGTGAACACCATGCGACAGCTGTTGGTTCTGTGCTCAACACCTTTCAGGGAAAGAAGAAAACCAAAGCTCGCATGTACTTCCGCTGGATGGCTGACACACCAGACAAGGTCTCTTATGTGTGGCTGAACAAGAAGGATAAGCACGATCTTGAGGAGATGAGTTCTTACGCCAAGATACAAAGTTTGGAACGGAAACGACGCATCTTCCGAAATCAGTGGCAGGCTTTGACCAAGAAGCTTGCTTTGCTGGGGCTATTGATGGGAGACGAGGTGGTTCATGGAGCAGTTGACAGGCTCGAATCCTCGAGCGACAGCGATGGCGGAGATCTCGACCTCCACTGGAGAACCGGTCCGGCGGCGGTATGCTTGGCTGTTACTTAAGAATGGTTCAGAGCACGAGTTGACTGATGTGCAGAGTAGCTGCTGCAACCTTGATCCTTGCCCAGCTTTCAACGACCCAGACCTCGATCTTGTGGCATCGTACATCGGGGGCTACCAGTGGATGGAACACTACCACGTGCAAGACGATGATCTAGATGAGTGCCCCCGCGGCGCTGAGCACAAGGGCCACTGCGTCCTCCGCGATAACCGGACGAGATGTGCATACGCAACCGACCGAGTACCACACACATGCTGCAAGCTTCGCGTGAATCCCACGCTCCCTGGGCCGGACGGCGACCCAGACGACGTAGCCCTCCCCCTGTGGGAGACGACAGCCGGGGATGACTACTTTGTTAATGCGACGAGGAACGTTCGGACAAGAAGGGAGCTTGCGGACCACGACGAAATTCCGCCACAGTTGTTGCAAGTGGAAAAGGAGGCACGACAGAGTTCGATGGAGTCAGAAGACGGGACCGAGGAGTCCGATGAAGACGAAGCTGATGAATTGGTGGACGACAACGCGATGGATGAGGGCTCTATAGAAGATGGCCCTATGACTGATAACTCTGCAGAAGGCGACTCTATGGGTGATGGTTCCATCGGTGACGATTCCCTCGAGAGCAGCTCTGTAGAGGAGAATTCCACTACTTATATCGATGATGCGAGAAACGAACCGACACGACCACAGAACTCTCCTGCAGACCCTCAAGGCATTTACAACGATACCGAGATGACGACGACGAACCCACTTGAAGAGATACAGCATCCTCTGGGGTATGCTCTTGCTCAGGTCCAGACTCAACAATATGCTGGGCCTTTCTACCAACCGACATACGACATGTTCCCTTACACGTTCCCGGAAAATGACCCTTTCGACTTGGCTCCCCCATTCGATCCAACAAACATGTTTGATCCGCTGTATCCATATGTGCCTCAGGATCCTCCCGCCTGAGCGCAACAGTGAGATTCAGTGGAGGAGGAGGAGGAGGAGGATGTTGGCTCTGCTCTTTAGCGAAAGAGCATCTACAAAATGAAGCAGATGCATATGCTGTCATTGTTGTTGTGTCATAGGTGTATTGGCACTTTGTGTGTGTTTAATACCTACCTACTTGACGAGAAGATGGAGGGCAACATGGCGCCATGAGGCAAAAGATATGGATGCATTAACACCGGGCCATCAAGTTCTTCGTTATCACTACGTAAAGTCGATATCTTGCGCAACACGCTGACACAAAAACATACATATGCTACAATCCACCATTCAATCATACGATACCATCCCATCCCATGCCAACCCATTATACCATGATGCCTGTCCTTCCATGGATCCCTTGACATTCATTACCAATTCCCCAGAACAATGCTTCAACGCCCTTCACCGTCCGCGCCATTCATGTATCCTATATGCTCACTCACACTCTCTCCCCCTTTTTCACCTCTTACAAGAAACCCTTGGTGAGGCTGGGCACCCGGCTAAGGCTGCTCTTCCTCTTGGGAATGTCAACGACGGACACATCGTCACCTTCGCTGACCCTCCAGGGGCCCATGCGACTCCGGACGCTGCCAATGACGCTTCCCGATCCCTTCTCGTTCCTCAGGTTCTTCCAGCCCTCAAGCTCCCGCTCTAGGCGGAGCGACTTCTCCTTCTCCTCGCGCAGTTCGCGCTCAGCTCGTCGAGCAGACAGCTGGTTGTTCGATTCGGAGGATTGTAGCTCCTCGATCGTCTGTAGAAGCTTCTCGACCTTGTCGCGCATCCTCGAGACGTCGTCTGAGAGCTGCGCGTTCTGCTTATCCTTGCGGTCGATTCGCCCCTGCAGGTCCTTCACGATGCGGTCCACGTTGCGAACAGATCGCTGGGACTTGCTGCGTTCAGTTTCCTGATCCTCAAGCTGAGACTCAAGCTGCCCATGGTTAGTATCGTTACTGTGAATATCAAGGACGGCATTACTCACCTCCTGAATGCGCTTGTGGAGGAACTTGACATCTTGGCTGGCGCTGGAGTAGCCCTTAGTCTCAAGGTCGATCAGCTTGAGTTGCGCCTCGTTCAGGCTCTTCTCCAGCGACGCCTTCTGCTGTTGCAGTTGGGCGCTGTTCTCACGCTCGACCGTGACATCCTTCTGGACCTCGGCCACAAGGGCTTCGGCTCGTCTCATCTTCTCAACAGCAGCAGCGGCAATGTCTTCCTGCTGGGCAAGGTTCGACTTGAGGTCCAATATCTCCTTGTCCATATTGGCTGCGTTACGAAGAGATGGGCTCTCTCCCTTGACAAGATCCTCGAAACCAGCCTTGGCCTCTTCGAGGCGTGCTTCGACGTTGCGCTTTTCTCGCAGGAGGAGGTCACGCTCTGCGGCAATCTCGTCGACTGAAGAGCGGAGAGTTCGGACCTGGGACAAGAGTGAGACGACCTTGCCTTGGGCCTCATTGTGTGCATTCACCGCCTCGTCGCGGGAGGATGCAACATCGGCCAAGGTTGACTCTAGACGTGACTTTTCCTTGGACCAAGTCGAACTGTTGAGAACCTCATCATCCCACTTGGATCGCAGCTCATCGAGCTCTTCTCGTAGTCGGGTGATCTCAGCTTGCTTGAACAGCTTCTCCTCACGAGCAAGGTCAAGCTCGTTGGTGAGAGTAGCAAACTCAGCTTGGTACTTCTTCCGAGTCTGCTCCATGCTCGACTCCTTGTCCTCGATCTCCATGGCACGCTGGTTGCGGTAATCCTCAAGCTCGTGCTGGAGTCGCTTCTTGGCTTGGGTAGCTGCCTCCAAATCAGTCGAGATATCTTCCACCTTTTCTTCGAGACGCTGGTTCTGATGTTGGAGGTCTTCGATGGTGGCATCCATCTTCTCACGCTCAGACATGACCACAGCGTATGTGTCTTCAGCCTCCTTGGCCTGAGACTTGGCGAACTGCTCAGCGCGGCTGGCCTTGAGAACGGCAATCTCAGCCTGCTCAAGCTTGCCGAAGTACTCATCGGCACGGCTCTTGTACAGGTCCAGGCTGGAAGTGACATCGATAAGCTTCGAGGTCTCGGCGTCCAGACGAATCTGCAAGTCGGCAAACTCCTGAAGAAGCTGGTTCCGACTCTGTGCCTCTTGCTCCCTAGCCATCGTCATCTCGTCGAGGTCAGACCTAACATCACGAAGCTCAACCTCGGCCTTGGCTCGATCATGTCGCAATCGCTCAAAGTGAACCTTGATGTCGGTCAGCTCGGCCACAGCGTCCTTGTGGCTGTGAACCAAGGCCCTGCGCGAATCCTCCTGACTGTTGAGCACTTCCAGGATCTCTTCGTGTGTTCGGGTCTGGATGTCTCGCAATGACAGCTCGCCTGATCGGATGGTTCGTTCCAGGGCAGAAACCTTCTTGCTTGAGTCATCAAGCATATCGTGGAGACGGTTGTTGACCATCTCGAGCTTCTGAATCCGACGCAGAGAGGGGCTCTGGTCTTCATAGTTCTCTGGAACGGGTGTGCTTCGGTCGATCTGGCTTTGAAGATGACGGTTCTGCATCTCCTTGAGTTGAAGCTGATTCTGGAGCTCTTCAACCTCGGCCTTAAGATCCATGCGGCTGTTGAAGCTCAATGTGTCAACTGTTCGGTCAGATCGAGTCGAGTCTTGAAGAGGATCAAAGTCCTGGAAGCGACGCGTGGGAGTCGAAGTGTTGGAGTAGTTTCGAGCATGAAGCTTGGCTGCCCTCCTCTGGGTAGGTGATCCCTGGAATGGTGCCTCGTTAAGATGGATCTCTTCAAGCTTAGGTCGAGTGGGAGAGGTGTCGTTGCGAGAGGCCCTTAGATCAGCAAGCTGGTTCTCCGCGTTGGTTCTGGCTGCTGTTTGCACACGGAGGTTCTGCTGGAGCTCCTCGACCTTTCTCACCAAGTCAAAGTTCTGGATGAGAACCTTCTCGTCGGTGCCATCTGATTGAGGAGGAATGGGGGCTTCCGGATCCACCGTCCTCAAGACGTCGAGCATTTGAGCCCTGAGATCTTCAAGTTCCTTGTCTCTTGAGTCGAGAGAAGCTTGGAGTGTGCGAACAGTAGTCTGTGCCTGAGTTCGAAGTTGTCGTTCCGACTCAATGGTTCGGTTGGCTTCAGCAAGCTGAGCAGTGAAGGTCGAAGTGGCCTTTTCGGCGTTTCTGCTGGACTTGACCTCTCGAGCAACCTCGTGGCTTAGGTCCTCGAGATTCAGTTGAAGCTTCTCAGCCCTCTTCTCAAGAGATGCAATGGCGATCTGGGATTCACCCAGTTGCTTGTTGAGCTTGGTGTTCTGCTCCTCAAGCCTGGCCTTTTCGCGTTGAAGAGTCAGGATCTGACCACGAGAAGCCTCACTGGCACGAGAGCTTGAGCGAGCAATCTCCAACCCCTTTTGCTGAAGCTTGTTCAGCAAAGCTCGGTTGTCGTTTTCTGACGCCATCAAGCGACTCTTGACAGTGCCCAGTTCCCGTTCGAGTCTCTCTTTGGCCTGGTCGTTTTTCAGGCCAAATTCGCCCGACTCTAGGATGAGCTTGTTGAGGTCTTCGATCTGGTGGTTCAGCTTGGCACATTCTCCTTCAAACCATTGAAGCCGTTCTTGTGCCGCATCGAGATCCTTTCGAAGGCTGTTTTCACGTTCCCGTGCTGCTTTGGATGCTTGTCGCTCACCGGCAACTTCGGCCTGCACTCGTGCCTCCTCTGCTTGCGTCTTTGCTGCTCGAAGTCGTCGGATTTCTTGCCTGGCCTCTTCACGTTCGTTCTCGGCTGTCGTTCGGGCCTCCATGGTCCGTCGTAGAGTGTCTTGCTGGGCATACAGTTCCTTCTCGATGATGATCTTTGACTCGTTGAGACGGTCGAACTCATCCTTGAGCTCCTGGTATTTGTGCTCGCCGAGCAGCTGCACATCATCGCGAGACTGCCGTTCCCTGCTTAGTTCCATCTGTGTCTGGTACAATTCATCCTTGAGGTCCTTGATTTGAGTCTCAACCAGTTGGCGATTTTGATCAGCTTGTGCGTCCTCTGACAATCGTCTCTCAAGCAGGTTCTTGGCATCTTCGGCCTCTCGCTCCAGCTGAGATTGCTGAGACTTCATTGCTACCAATTCAGCTTGAGCTTCACGAAACTTGGCGGCAGTCTTTTCCATCTCAGATGTCAAAGACCTCTTTTGATCCTCAAGAGACTGCCGCTCGCTCTCAAAGTTCTTCTTGTCGGTTCGTAGAAGGGCTAACTCGCTCTCCTTCTTGCGCACAAGATCCTCGTAATCGGTTGACGTCTTGGAGAGCTCCTTAAGCTGATATTGGATGTCACGGTTCTCACGGGATAGCGTAGACTCGCGAATCTTGCTGGTTTGAAGCTCCTTTTGGGCCTGGTGAAGCTTCACCTCCAAATCTTGGTCGATCATGAGCAACTTCGTTTCCAGATCTTGAACCTTTCTGTCCTTCAGGGACAGCTGACTTTGCGCCACCTTGATTTCGTCTTGGAGGGCAATCTCCTTCTCAGCCTGCTCTGCTTGTTTTTGAGTGATCTCGGCGAGTGACTCTTCAAGCTCAGCAATCTTCGCATTGAGACGGCCCTTCTCTTCCTCCAGCTTAGCGATAAGGGTGGCGGCTTGCTCAAGTTGTGAGCGGTAAGTCTCAACCTCTCGCTCGGCACGGTTCTTGGCTTCCAGCAAGTCGTCCAGTTCGTCCTCTAGTCTTTCTTGGTCTTCGATGGCGCCTGCAAGCTTCTCCTCCAGCTCAGCTTCTCGAAGCTGGAGGCGCTTGAAAATCTCCTCCTTGTCCAGGGCAAGTGCTCGTTCGCTCTCAAGTGTATGCTGAATACGCATCATTTCAGCATGGCAGTTGCGACGTTCCTCCTCGAGCTTCTGGCGGTTCTCCGATTCGAGCTGCATCTTCTCATTGAGCTCTTTGATCATGGCATCTCGCTTCTTAACCTCGGTTGCTGTGCGAGTGGAACCGAGGAGAGGCTTCATCTTCACGATCAACTGCCACCAGGGGTTGTCTGCCAGATCCAGATACACATGAAAGTTTCTCTGGATAATCCTGGTGGCCTCGGTCCGGAAGAGTCTCTTGTAGGCTGCGCGTCGCTTGATGAATCCTCTCGCGACGGCCTGGAACCTGGCCATGATCTCGGTAATGAGGGCGTCTCTTTGCTCTTCGAGTTCAGCGAGCACGCCCGCTCTGAAGAAGACCTTGGTAAGACCAACCCGATACAGGGCACGGTCGAGTCCAAGTTTGTCAAGCATATGGGCAGCGACGGCTTGTCCCTCGAGGTATCCTCGGGGAAGATCTTGACAGAGCACCTCGTATCGTTGCCTGAACTCGGCAAATGGAAGTCGGTTGGGGAAGCCTGTCCGAGCAATTCTGATTCCTTCCAGAACACCATTGCAGCGCAGCTGGTCGAGAACAAGGAGGTTGTTGAACTGTTTCGGCTTCTTCTTGTGGTTGGGAAGAATACACCGGACGAAATGGGGATGTGTTGAGTTGAGCTGTGACATCAGACTGTGAAGATGCTCCTTGTGTTTCTGGGCGACTGTGCGGAAAAGTCCCTTTTTGACTCGACTTCTTCCGGTACCATGGTCATCCTCCGACTCAGCACAGTCAGCGAAGAGAGCCGCGATGTGCTTGTTTGTCGAGGCGGCGAGAAGGCGTGTGACATTATCATTCAAGGGGTCCTTGTTCTTCTCCAGCCACCCCTCAGTGGAATACTCGACCTCGGCGGCGTAGTGCGTAAGGATGAAGCCTTGCCCAAGACGGGACGGTCGGTATTTGGCAGACTTCTTGTCCCACAGCGAGTTGAGCTTCTCAGTGAAGGACTTGTCTGTGGCCTTGGGCATGACACAGTCTTCGTCCAGGCAAGAAAAGACACCGATCGGGTTTGAGAGTTCAATCAAGTCAATGGTAGGTTGAAGATCCCGCCCAAAGTCAATAAATTTCCACTCAATCTGCTCTCGAGCATATTCCTCCTGCTCCAGGACAAACATGTGATGGTTGAAGAATTGCTGAAGCCTCTCGTTGGTGTAGTTGATGCACAGCTGTTCGAAGCTGTTCTGTTCAAAGATCTCAAATCCAGCAATATCAAGAACTCCGATAAAGTGCGAATCATCGAGACCCATACCATTCCGGTCAAGTTGACGGTTGATTCGGGTGACAAGATCGCCGAATCCTCGTTCGTATATGCCCTTTGACAAGGCATCCAGACCCAAGCGAACCTGCTCAGGGGTTTGGACCTTTTCAACCCATTCACGACCAGCCTTGACCTTGGGATGAAGCAAGCCCTGAAGGAATGGCTCCAAGGGTACACCGAGCAGCTTGCAAACCTTGGCGGCCTGGACTTTTGCGTCTGGAGCGAGGCGGGCCTGATCTGCGGCTCGGCTCTCCTTGACCACAGTGATATTGCCCAGATGCAGGACAGCTGCCACAGTCCTCAATATTGATGCTTGATCCTCATTGGTGAATCCCATGACATCAAAGGCCTCCATGAGTGACTCCCACTCCTCGCGATCCGAGACACCCACGATCGTGTCATGTCCATCTCGCGTATAGTTGAAGTCCTCAACACCAAGCCCATCAAGCATGAACTCTCGCTTGGTGCTGTGAGTGGCGCCTTTCAGAAGTTGGTAGAAAACATGATAGTTTCGCTCGTGGGCGTTGATATGGACAACTCTAGACTTCTCCAGAAGATACCAGTTGATGAACGCTCCGCAAATGGCGCCATTCCGGGTGAATTCGATACGAATAAACTTGCCGAAACGCGAAGAATTGTTGTTGCGGACCGTTTGGGCGTTGCCGAATGCCTCAAGAATTGGGTTGGCTCGCAGGATTTGCTGAGAAAGGTTCGAGTGCTGCCCCTTGTTCTTGAGAGCCGAGTCTGCCTGAGCAACAGCGGCGAGATACTGGATGACCTTTTTTGTATTTTCCGTCTTGCCAGCACCAGACTCTCCCGTGACCAAGATGCTCTGGTTCTTGCCCTCCTCAACGAGGTTTCGAAACGCCTCATCAGCCATAGCGAAGATGTGAGGCTTGGTATCCTCCCGGCTTCGTCCTCGGTACATGTTGATGTAGTCGTTGTTGTAGATTGGTAGTGGCGCATAGGGATTGACTGTGACAAGGAACAGTCCCGAGTATGTATAGATCAGATCGGCCTGATATCTCATGTGAAGATTGTGGACGACGGATGCCTCGTTCAAGTGTGTCAATTCGGCCATATCGTTTGCTTTATCGAACTTGGCGGGGTTCACTTTGTCGACGCTCTCGGCATCGACTTCTCGTTGCTGAAGACCAGTTAGCAGATGCAGCTGGATCCCGGCTAGGACATGCTTACAGTTCCATCGTCACATTGTACAAGCAACTGGTTTCCTTCCAACTCCTCCACAATCCACCCACGGACGAAAGCCGCCCCTGGATCCTTAACCCATACATAGCGTTTTCCGGAGAAGTCGTTTTCACCTTCAATACCCTTGACTGTATCCTGACTCCGCCTCATTTCTTCCGTCTTGATGAACGACGGTGCGAATGTGGTCGACGTCGGTGTTCCGCTCTTGGAATCGCTTCGATGTTGCCGTGTTACGGCCACAGGCAGGCCTTGGGATGCTGATACCGATCCATTTGAGTATGTTCTGCCGTGCGGAGGTGGTGGTGTCGACAGTCCGGGAATTTGTGAGGGGGAGGAGAAGATGGCAGATTTAGGTCGGATCGCTTGGCTCGCAGCGGGCGAGCCAGAAGAAGCTCTTGCAAAGGGATTACTGCGCCGATTCATAGATCCAGCGCCGTTGAAGGCCATCGTGAAGCGACCACATCAACAGCACCTGGCGTTGTGAAATCGTAGAATGATGGGCCCAGCTCGAGGTGGGTGAGGATGTACTTGTGCTTGCGCAAGTAAACAAAGTTGGCGGGACGGGGAATAAGGGGAACAAGAAGCTCGATGTCTTCCTGTAGAAAGTAAAACAATAAAAAACACTTGCGCTCCGAGTGAATTTACCCCTTCATGAGGAATGTCATCAAGCAATGCAATGCAAGTCTGGGGATAAAATGCACCTTGGGCTGCGAAGGAACGGGCCAGTCGCACTGATACATGTGGTCGCGTTGCCGGGGCCATTAGAGATCAAAGTAAACAAAGGGAAATCACGTGGACAACGCAATGCGGATCCCATCACGCTAGCCTTAACCGGACTAGCGGGGTCGCAGCTCTTAAGCGCCGACTGAATTTCAATCTCGTCGCTTCACCTCTCACAAGATCCCTGTGTCGCGCGTCCTGTCTTGTGGCGATCGATAATTCTTGTGCTTTTCATCATCAGTGATGCCAGGCACCTCAGGTCTTACTAACCGCATTAACTGTTTCTCCCTTTAGATTCGATCTTGGTAAATCTAGAGGAACGTCTGGAGGGACCACGTCCATTCTCCTGATCCGCTAGGCTCAACACATCGCAAGCGACTCGCGCACAAGATTAGGTAGCTGCCCTACCAAGGCCCAGCCGGTCCTTTCTTAGAAGACGAACTCTTCGATCCCTTGACCGGGTACCAACCTAGATGTGCCCAGCTATCAAACCAATACTGGAATCACCAAGAGCTAAAAGCTCCTGCCATCGTAGCCAAGATGAGCTTCTACGGTTCCGGCTACGGGCCTCCCCATACCTACCAAACATCACGACCCTATGAATACCCTCCAGGTCAAGCGTTCGCCGCGCCGCCGTTCGTCACGAGTGCAACCATGGAAGACCAGCACGCCGCTTATAACCATGGTACTGTGGAAGCCTACAGGTACAATCACACCGCCATACCTGGATTAGGTATGGGATTCTCTCATGACACCGCGCCATGGCAATCCACCTGGCCTCACGGCACCGTCGAAGCGCAGACCGGACCAAACGATCCATCGCCGATGAAACAGACCACCGCACCTGTTGGGCTCGCCACAAAGGACCTTCAAGTGGCGCATAACAAGGAACACGGCTCAGGCACCGATGATGACGCAATGGAAGAGGGAGAGGTTAGCGAAGGAGAGTTGGAGGACATCTATGAGCCTGGCGAGGTTGACGTTACCAAAAATGGTGCGCGCGATCCGCAAAGCCTAGGGCACAAAGCCCAGGTCGGCTACGACGATGTCAGGTCCCAAATTCCTGCAACCACTGCCTTGCCAACCAACGCATCTTCCAAGGAGAACACCTGGAACGGAGACCAGCCCGCTCGAGACCGCTCTGGCTCGTACTCGCCCTATCTCTCCCCGCGCGAGATACAGTCGAACGGCCTCGAAAACGGCGCGTCATGCGCTCGTGCGTACCCTCCCACAGATATTTGTTAAAAGACGTTCTTTGCTGACTTCAGTTAGAAACACCACGTGGTGATGGATCCCCACAAGTTGTCGAATCTACAAGCCCCCAACATACCCATGAACGTGACAGTGAGAATGGACAGACTCGAAGCGAGTCGGACAAAGTACTGTCCGAGTTCAAGAAGCGAGCCCAAGACGCAATTGTCCGCCTCTGGCCCCTCAATGTGCGATATCAAAACTATGTTGAGGAGGGGGTGGACAAAATGGTTCTCAGCCAACTGTTCGTGGAACTGGGTCTCGACATCACCACCCCTGCTATAGTATTGGACGAAACGAGAGTACCTGAAGCACCCCAAGCTGCGGACATGTCAAGCAATGCACATGATGGAAGCAGTCACTTGACAGCAAGCAACAACAAT
This sequence comes from Fusarium sp. NRRL 66088, assembly GCA_013186415.1. Lineage (NCBI taxonomy): Eukaryota > Fungi > Ascomycota > Sordariomycetes > Hypocreales > Nectriaceae > Fusarium > Fusarium sp. NRRL 66088. The sequence continues at coordinate 72,183 of JABCKD010000227.1, forward strand.
GAGAAGCCGGAGAGTACGGACCAAGCCAAGGACAAGTCTGAAGAGCGAAAAGACCGAATAGCACGACTGCTGGCTGCGAAGGGTTCCAAGGCAACTACAGCAATATTGGACGACAACAAAGCTTCGAAGACCTCCGTGGCCGCCTCTACCACAACTGCTATCAGCAAGCCCGAGAAGACCAAATCTCAATCGGAAAAGTCCAAGCTGATACAACAGAAGATGGAAGCACTCATGAAAGCGCGGGAGGCGAATGCAAAAGCAACACAAGCCCCAGCCCCTTCTATGCCTGTTCCATCATCGGCTGTCCCACCTGAGTCGAGCGAGACACCACGAGCGTTATCACCTGATGCGATGAACCTCGATGATCAGGCAGTGGCCGCACCAGACAGGACTGATACAGCCTCAGCGCCCTCGATCCCAGGGCTATTCTTGTCATCCAACGCGCCATCGCCTGGCCCTAATCAACGCAAGCGGCCTGTCGCAGCGGACCTCAACGAGCAATCTACACCTGCTGCACAGAAACGCCCCTTTGGCCAAGCGCGTGACTCGCGGCCGTTCCTGATTGATGTCAGCGATGATGAAGACGATGCTGAGATGGAGATTGATTCTCCTGAGCTTCGGCCCTCCTCGATTCAACGGCCCACGACACCTGGCTCAAGAACCATTTCCTTCCGTGACCATCCAGCTTTGCCCGACAGCGCATCTCACCGCGCAGCTTCCAGTCCCAAGACATTGGGAACTCCAACATCCAATGTTAACAGCAAGGTCAATTTGGAGAACATGAACAAAAAGATCGAGGACATGAGACGGAAAATCGCTGAAGCTGAGGCCCGTAAGAAGGCAAAGCAATCCAACAACGGTTCGCCTTCTCTTCCTCAATCTCAAGCTCAATCGAAGGAGGGTAGTGTCGATGCCGTCTCCGAGCCAACACCTGCCGTGTCAACGCCCGCAGTGTCGAATGAGCTGGGGTCGGGAGCTGTTGTTGGCGAAGGTCGTTCGTCCACACCACTTCGTCGTCGCCCGTCTTTGAATGCACTCGAGACCCTACCTAAAACCAGGGGCCGAGATCAACAAGCGAGGCCTGCACTTCGCGCTCGAGTTGCCAGTGAGCGCCTGCCCATCTTGGAAGCCCGTAGGAGGGAACAGACTGTTCGGCTGGAGCACTTGCAATCTGAAGTCGTTAGGATCACAAAGGAGATTCAGGAAAGCTTGGCTGAAGAGGAGCGACTCAAACAAGATGCACTGCAGTCTGAATCTGAACCGGCTGAGCGGCTAGGCGAGCCCCAACCAGACGCCATCCAAGGTGAGCCCCCGGATTCGGAACACCAAACAAGAATACGGAGCGGACTGGAACTCGCGCCTGAACTCGCATCATCCCGAAAACTAATCACTCGCTCAGCTGAACCAGCGTCGGGCTTGCCTGATGCGGACGATGCTGTTTTGGCATCTCCGGAACAGAACAACGCGACCCATTCGGGTGATGAAGCCGACCAGGATGCATCCATGGATGAATCTTCAAGCAGTGATCTAGCCGAAGCTGCGGAGGCACCTGAACCAGTCCAAGTCGAATCCATGGCAAAGGAACAGGCAATTGTCGAGGACATTGCTGATAATCATCATCCATCCTCACCCAACACTCCAGGCTCCGCAAATCACGTCCAAGCTCCTCTGGGGGGCACATCTCTTGAAGATGCCCGTGATGATGATGCAGAGCTGGAAGAAGATGTTGCTATGGAAGAGGTGGCTGGTGATAGCAATGATGAGAACGAAGTTGAGTCCTCGGATGAGTATGAACCAACAGAGGCGGGTATCGAATTGCCATCTCAGGCCCCTAGCCACCCACAGTCACCAGCCAGCCAAAGCAATATGGCCGATGACACGCCCCTAGAAACGACTGATGCTGACATGCAGGGCGTCTCGGCTGCATCGCCCATCCCTCACACAATTTCAACAGGCAATGGAGAGCTAGGATCTGATGACAATGGAGAAGTAGACCATTTGATGTCTGCCATTCGCTGCAGAGCTAACGTCAAAGCAGGTCAACGAAACCACAGCGACGCAGGGAATGCCAGAAACTGATGGCCCTCGGTCATCGTTCATCCCGTACGAGACGCCTCTTCATTACTTCAGATCGTATCGCTTTCACCCTCAGTTTGAAGACTCTGTCTCTGGGGGCCTGCGATCCTTGACATACAGCAACAGAATCGACGTGAAAAAGGAAGTATGCCCTGATCAACTCACCGAAGGGAGCTGCCCAAGAGGCAACGAGTGTCCATTCCAGCACTTTGAAGAGATGCAAGCCCCGGGTACGTGTCACTTTGGCTTACCATGGGCGAAAACCACACGCCGAGCCGAGGCGAATGCCAGCGGAGGGAACGCTAACGTGCCGGGCGGCAACAGATGACCAGATCCTCCTTCAGCTCGGTGCCTATGGTAACTACGAGGGGGAGCAGAAGCAGGAGTACGTTGCAGGACTTCGCGAACTGCTTACGGACTTCCGCAACCGAAAGGTGAAGGACTTCCAGACAATCAGTCAAGGCATCATCGAATACCGCGCCAAATTCCATGGCGACAAGTCGAAGGTCCTTCCTCTGGGTGGTGTCACCTTATGAGGAGGACGCTCGTGAGAGTATCCATTCCCATGCAGACAGACAACCCCTTTTCACCTCGTAATCCCGCCTCTGGCTCTTGTGATGCCATTCCGCCAGCCACCATTGCACTCCTGGTGATCTGACGGTGATGGGCCATCCCTCAATTGCCACGCTTCTATGGTTGCGCCAACTTTCGCCTCTCGTTTTCTCCTTTACCCGCTGCCGGCCTTGGCGCGTATACGATACCCTCTTGCCTTGTTCCTTTCTCGACGATATCTATTTTTATATATTACAGTAGACTGGGGGCGTTGAGAAGTGGTGGCGAACTGGAAGAGCATGAGGAATAAGATGGCAAAAATGAGCTCGAGCGTCTCGAGATTAATTAGGGGAACACACTGAGGAACATTGAAGTTCTTGTGTCAGCTGGGTGTAAGAGGTGCTAGGTAGTGATATTCATGAGTAAAAAGCCATCTATTTATTTCATGTTAAGTAAGACCTGTTTGAATTATCTCTCTGTGCATACAACTTGTGAGCAACACAACTAGTTGATGCGAAGTGCGCGGGCTTAGAAAGAGGAAGCTATCCAAAGATAGCATAGGTTAGCAATGTGTCTTATAGTTTAGCAGCATCACCGGCTATCACTTTTGATCTTCAAGCTTGGAGGATGCATAACTCGTCCATCCCAACGATAATTGGGCATCTGCTCTCCCTTTTATTTGATGGGAATCTATTGAATTGCAACGTCCAGCTTAAGATTAATTTGACAATTGTACACTGATCCAATGCTAATGCAGTGCGTACCTGTAGCTATGACAAAGAGCACTTGACATTCAACAATAGAGCTTTGTTTAAGGGAGGAGCTATTCGTCATGATCGCGCTGATAACCTACCTGGGAGTAGATACCCTTATAACTTAACTACGTGTACGAGAAAAAGAATTTAGAAGCCCTTACCCAAGTTACAATAGAGACTACTGAGCCTTGACAAAAAGGGCCAATTAAGTCCAGTAGAATGTCTAGTTACCAGAGCTCTCCACTGGTCTCCGACCCCAGATAAGTGCATCATAGGAGGAGCAATTTGCCTGATGTTAAAGCTCATCAGTCAGTAATGGCAGCTTGTCGTTGGCAACCCACCTGGCCAATAGGTTTCATGCCCTAAGTCTAACTCTGGTTGGCAATTAGCCACGCCACCTCGAGCCCTCGAACTGATGGAAGATCAGCTCATCCGGGTTGGTTGTCTTTCCCTCTCCAGTGAATGAGGCTCAGGCAAGGTGCATAAGATGGAAGCTCAGGGCCCGAGCTGCTCAGGCGATTCGTGCCCCGCACTCGAATTCGCTCCGGGGCATCCACCCGCCACAAACCCCCTGAACTCTGACCCCACACTTCCACTGCCAAGGTGGCCTTTTAGCGGCGAACTCGGCCTTGGGGCCACCTTTCCACAAGGCACACGACCCATTCATGGGCAGTTAACTTCAAACTCCACACGGGATGCTTGATTGAAGCTCCTCCCTCCTTGCTCCTTCTCCTCCTTCTTATCCTCGAATCGTCCTTGTTTGAGCAGCATTCCAGTTTCTCAGCAAGGCTTCATCCTTTGAAAGTCATCTCCTCTCTACTCTAGGTAAGTAGATTCTTAATTGACCTTCTTCGCGTGCCCCTCTTCCCCCTCCATTGTGTCCGTCCAATGTGGCGGTGTCAAGTGGCAGCTTTGGTGCAAGATCAGGAGCTTGGAGCTCAACTGGCGGCGAGTTTATCCTTCCATCAGCGATTCCGCCCAAGCATTGCGCCCAATTCACAGCTAATAAGCACTTTCTCGTGGCACTATAAACCCTTGGTGCTGCGCTTGTTGCCCTCGAGCTCCCGTCTCCCGTCCTCTTCTGCGCCTCGCCACAGTTGTTAGCCGATGGTTCGCATGATTCGACTAACACAAACCCTTTGTTGTCAATAGGTCTTCCCGCTCCGTGTCACCTGAACCATGTCCAAGTCCTTTGTTGGAAATGTCAAGAGCGTCCTCAGCGGCGACACCTTGATCTTGACTAGCCCCAACAACCCCAATGCTGAGCGAACCTTCTCCCTCGCCTACGTTACTGCTCCCCATCTGAGGCGTGAAGGCGATGAGCCTTTCGCCTTCCAGTCTCGAGAATACCTTCGCAATCTCGTCGTCGGCAAGCCTGTCAAGTGTTCCGTCCTCTACACCATTCCTAACTCGGGCCGTGAGTTTGGTTCTGCTGAGCTCCAGGATGGCACCCACCTGCCCGATGAGCTGGTCAAGGCTGGCTGGCTGAAGGTTCGTGAGGATGCGGGTCGGAAGGAAGAGTCTGACGACGTTCTCGACCGACTCGAAACCCTCCGCCAGCTCGAGAACAAGGCCAAGGCTGAGGACAAGGGTCTCCACCTGGGTGTCGGCGGCATCATCGAGTTGCAAAACGACCTGGGTGGTCCCGAGTTCATGAAGGAATGGAAGGGCAAGACTGTCGATGGCGTCGTCGAGCGAGTTCTCAGCGGTGACCGACTTCTGGTACGACTTCTCCTCTCGGAGAAGAAGCATGTTCAGCCTATGACTTTGCTTGCTGGTGTCCGAACCCCCTCCACTGAGCGAACACTGCCCTCGACTGGCACTACCCAGCCCGCCGAGGAATACGGAAATGAGGCCAGGGCTTTTGTCGAGACACGACTCCTCCAACGTAAGGTGAAGGTTGAGATTGTCGGTGCCAGCCCTCAAGGCCAGCTTGTGGCCACCGTCCTGCACCCCCGAGGCAACATTGCCGAGTTTCTGCTCCAGGAGGGCCTTGCTCGCTGCAATGATTTCCACTCCACGATGCTTGGTGAGAAGATGGCTGCTCTCCGCTCCGCAGAGAAGCAGGCCCAATCCAAGAAGATCCGACTCCACAAGCACCATGTTGCTAAGGCCGAGGGTGGCAACCAGGACATGATTGTGTCCAAGATTATCGGCGCAGACACCATTATTGTCAGAAACAAGACTGGCACTTCAGAGAAGAGAATCAACATCAGCAGTGTCCGAGGACCTCGAACTACAGAACCCTCCGAAAGCCCCTTCCGAGAAGAGGCCAAGGAGTTCCTTCGCCAGAAGCTTATAGGAAAGCATGTACGAATCAGCATCGATGGTACCAAGCCTGCGTCTGAAGGCTTTGATGCTCGAGAAGTTGCCACTGTTACTGAGAAGAACACCAACATCAACCTTCTCCTGGTCGAGAACGGATGGGCATCCGTCATTCGACACCGAAAGGACGATACCGACCGAGCTCCCAACTATGACGAACTGCTTGCTGCTCAGGAGAAGGCCAAGGAGGAGAAGAAGGGCATGTGGTCTGGCAAGCCCCAGAAGGCTAAGCAGTACTTTGATCTCTCCGAAAACGCACAGAAGGCCAAGATCATGCTGGCAACTCTGCAGCGACAGAAGAAGGTCCCTGCCATTGTCGATTTCTGCAAGGCAGGCTCCCGATTCACCATCCTGATCCCTCGCGAGAACGTCAAGCTTACCATGGTCCTGGGCGGCATCCGCGCCCCTCGAGCTCCCCGAGCTGATGGTGAGGGCGGCGAGCCCTTCGGAAAGGAGTCGCTTGAACTTGCCAACCGCCGATGCAACCAGCGTGACTGCGAGGTTGACATTCACGACATGGACAAGGTCGGTGGATTCATCGGCGAATTGTACATCAACCGAGAGAACTTTGCCAAGGTGTTGGTGGAAGAAGGTCTGGCCTCTGTCCATGCCTACTCTGCTGAAAAGTCAGGCAATGCCGCTGAGCTGTTTACTGCCGAGAAGAAGGCGAAGGAGGCCCGACTCGGTCTCTGGCACGACTGGGATCCTTCCCAAGAGGAGGAATATGAAGAGGAAGAGGCCGCCGATGCTGCTCCCGAGGCTGAAGTGTCGATTGACAAGAAGCCTACCGATTACCGCGATGTGGTTATTACCAACATTGACGCCAACGGTAAGATCAAGATCCAGGAGATCGGCAAGGGTACAGCCGCCCTGGAGAGTCTTACGAGTGAATTCCGAAAGTTCCACCTCGACTCCAAGAACAACAACCCCCTCAGGGACGCACCCAAGACTGGCGAGTATGTGTCTGCCAAGTTCTCCGCCGACGGTCAGTGGTACCGAGCTCGTGTGAGGGCCAACGACCGCACCGCCAAGAAGTCTGAGGTCGTCTACATCGACTACGGCAACAGCGAGAAGATCCCCTGGAACAACCTGCGCACCTTGGATCAGTCCAAGTTCGGCCCACAGAAGCTCAAGGCTCAGGCCGTTGATGCTTCCCTGTCATTCGTCCAGCTGCCTACTGGTGCCGACTACTTTGAGGATGCTATCGGCTTCATCTATGAGCTGACTGAGAACAAGCGCCTGGTTGCCAGCTTCGACTTCGTGGACAACAAGGAGAACGTCAGCTACGTGACGCTCTACGATACCGGCTCTTCGGGCGAACTTCCCGGTCCCAACGACTCGATCAACAAGGAGGTTGTCGCCGGCGGATATGGCATGGTTCCCAAGAAGCTCAAGGCTTGGGAGCGCAGCAAGGCATTTGAGCCTACTCTGAAGCACCTTAAGGAGGTCGAGAGTCAGGCCAAGCAGGACCGACAGGGCATGTGGGAGTATGGTGATATCACTGAAGATTAAGGCGAGCGCGGATTGGTCGAGATTGACGCGTCAATGAACTTGGTTATGAAGGGCGAGCTTTTGAAAATAGGCGAAACAAAAATGCATGTAATGGTGTCTCGGCGTGGCCTTGGAATTGCGGGTGCGGTTTAGATGAGGCATAATGTAAAAACAAATAAAAAAGTCGCACCAACCTAAACACATCATATCAGATGACTGATGTATCACTTTCCTTGAAGATTACTGGCACAGATAGTTCTCATCCAGAGACGGTTGCACGCCAAGCAGAGGATGGCTTGGATAATGGCTGACCAAACATGTTGAGTGCACCAGTCAACATTAATCATCAACACTCGCAATTGATTCCCTGCCAAACAAAAAGCTAGATTGGCTATTCGCGCAGACGTGGAAGACGGTACAGTCGGAAATATAGGCCCGGAGACACAGGTCCAGGCGGCCGACGACGTGACGATGATGGGATGGATGGAGGCATCCATGATTCCTGCCAGCTAGAGGTGGCCAGAACTCCGAGATGGCAACGATGGCGGCACGTTCGGTGGCATGTCTCTGGTGACGGTGGTGTTCTTCCTAGGTACGCGTGGTCCGGTTTTTGGACCTCCGGGAGCATCTATGCGGCAGCTCCGGAAATGTCGGAGTTCTCCCCGCCGAGCATTCGCCGGCCACATCGGCCACCAAGTGTCGGGGTTCGGTGCCACGTGCCGTCGAGAGAGATTTGATGGGTGTCCCTCTGGAATCAGGATGACGCTGATCGGAGCTGCCACATGGGTGGCCAGACAGTAGAATAGAGAGAGGGATGCAGCACTCTGAAATATCTACCATGTTGGGCCAGTTTTTCTGGTCGGGGGTTGATCAAATGCACCGCGCCGCGCCGAAACCCCCAAGAAACCCAGTAAAGATCTCAGGAATGGGGGAACGGCTAAATGTGGTAGCCTGGCGCTCAAGGTGAGCACCTCCTCCATAGGCTAATATCACATATTTGCTCTCTCTGTATCCACGGATTTCCAAGTCCACGAGCTAACGGCATGATGGAGGGGCTCCGCGGGGCATCATGTTGAGGTGTGCAAGTGAAGTGGGGTCCGTTGTCGGGGGCTCTCTCGGTGGACATGGCCATGGCGACGTAAGGAAGGACGGGCCTATCGAAGCGACTCGGCCCAACACAGAAGCTGGCAGCGGGGTGGGGGTTTGCTTTTCGAGTGGCCTGGCCTGGCCTCGCATGGTGTCTCTGGTCTCCATGGTCTGTCTGCTTGGCTTGGACCTCCGGTGGGTTGTTTTTCTGATTCTGGCGGTGGGGGTGAGGCGGCGGTAGCAGTTACCAAGACCAGCCAGCGTGTCATTTCTCTCTGTTCGTCCAAAGCTGCGACAGACTGTGAGAAGGTGAATGGATTATGAGAGAATTAGTTGAGCGGGCGGTCAGAAAAAAAGAATCCAATTGCTGCGGCAGGATGGAAAAGATTGCAGAATCATCGGTCAATGCACTCATCGGTCAGCGTCTATACAACAGCTTTGCTTGCTTGCTGCTGGTGCGGCTGTAGCATGGAACGTCCAGGGTGGAAAAAAATAACACTGGAACAGCCCGCTAACATCGGAAACACCACCGTACTTGAAAACCAACTGCTGGCAGGTCAAGATGAGGTCGAAGAGGACTTTAAAGTATACCAAAGAAAACCTCAGCGCCTGCTTTACAAGGTTGAGCATTTATGTGAAATAATTGGCCTACAATTCTCGCTTCAGAGGCGTTTCAAGAGCTCCCTCGCTGTTTCGGGCTTTTCTTTCCACGACCAGCTATGAGGGCGGCGGCGGCGGATGCGGGTACGGGATGAGGTGAGGTGAAGGTATGACTTAATCGGGAGCCCCGCCCCGACCGGGATTCCGTACCTTCCATGGGCCATGGGTGCATGGTGCAGCACAGCGAACGAGGGGGAGGGGCGACGGAGGCGAAGGCGAGGGAGAGACAGCAAAGAAGGCGCGAGTCGTCGCATGTACGTCAGGTACCTTCCCAACTTTTGGGTGGAATCCCCAATCTTTTTTCTTCCCCTTGAGTCCCTCTTCTTCTCTCTTCTTCTTCCTTTCCTTCTCCTCTTCATCATCTTCTCGTCCTTTGTGTGTTCAATCTCGAATCAATCACAAAACAACAACAGCAATCATGTCTACTTCTCTCGATCAGCTCAAGGCCACCGGCACTGTACGTCACCCCACCACTGCCCCTCCAGGTCGTCCGTCTAGTTCTAGTATCGCGACGACAGAGGTGTCGAGATCCGCATAGCTCGAGTTTTGAAGCAGCTTGAGAAAGTTGATGGAAGCTATCGTCGTTTTGAAGCTCCAGCTACCGGATCTCACACTGCTACCTCGTTACTCCCACAATCACCCTGTTGGACTCTTTTGCTGACCGCTTGCTTGTTTTCCACCTCAACAGACCGTTGTGTCCGACTCTGGTAATTACCGCATCTCCCCAGCTAGTTATCTCTCAATGCTAACTCATCTTCCATAGGTGACTTTGCCTGTTAGTGCCCCCCTCTCTGAAACCTCGTTTTCGCGAGCTCCCAATTCCCATCATCGCCTCGAGTCGCCATCATCTCGCCCCCTCAACAACCCCACCATTGTCATGATATGATATGACAGACTGAACAAGATACTAACTCTTCTCGATAGCCATTGGCAAGTACAAGCCTCAGGATGCTACCACCAACCCCTCTCTTATCCTCGCTGCCTCCAAGAAGGCCGAGTACGCCAAGCTGATCGATGTCGCCATCGACTACGCTAAGCAGAAGGGTGGCTCTATCGACCAGCAGGTTGATGATGCCCTCGACCGTCTCCTGGTTGAGTTCGGCAAGGAGATTCTCAACATCATTCCCGGCAAGGTCTCCACTGAGGTCGATGCCCGTTACTCCTTCGACACTCAGGCCTCCGTCAACAAGGCCCTTCACCTTATTGAGGTAAGCTCTGCCTGGGCTTGAAGCAACTTGAGTTTCATTTTCATGCTCACACCTTTCAATAGCTCTACGGCGAGCAGGGCATCTCCAAGGACCGTATCCTGATCAAGATTGCCGCTACCTGGGAGGGCATCAAGGCCGCCGAGATTCTTCAGCGCGATCACGGCATCAACTGCAACCTTACCCTCATGTTCTCGCTCGTCCAGGCCATCGGTGCTGCCGAGGCCGGCGCCTACCTCATCTCCCCCTTCGTCGGTCGCATCCTTGACTGGTTCAAGGCTCACACCAAGAAGGAGTACGCCAAGGAGGAGGACCCTGGTGTCGCCTCTGTCAAGGCCATCTTCAACTACTACAAGAAGTTCGGCTACAACACCATTGTCATGGGTGCCTCTTTCCGAAACACTGGCGAGATCACTGAGCTTGCTGGCTGTGACTACTTGACCATCTCCGTAAGTGTCACATTTAGCACATACATCTAAACCTTAACACGAAATGTACGGTTTACTAACTGGATGGTTTACAGCCCAACCTGCTCGAGGAGCTCCTTAACTCCGAGGAGTCCGTCCCCAAGAAGCTCGACGCTTCCCAGGCCGCTGCTCTGGACATCGAGAAGAAGACTTACATCAACGATGAGGCCCTCTTCCGCTTCGACTTCAACGAGGACCAGATGGCCGTCGAGAAGCTCCGTGAGGGCATTAGCAAGTTCGCCGCTGACGCCATTACCCTCAAGGGTATCCTCAAGGAGAAGCTTGCCTAAGCTAGCTACAACGCATAATGAGTACAAAGAAATTGAAGGAAGAAAAAAGTTAATAGGGCAAGGTTGCTTTAGGAGGTATTGTGGAATCGGAATTGAGGCTGGCTGCGCGCAATTGGCTTGAATTGGTTCGCGATATTCACCTGTAAGCTATCGTTGATGATACCACGAACATATCACATTCTACCCATCCATTCGCATGGATTTGGAGACAGGCCGCGGCTTGGAAGGATGATTAAGAGAAGGTCGACAGGCACAGATAGGATTTGCATAGGAAATCAAGACGACATGTCAGGCCCATGACTATGACCATGACCATGAGCAATGAAGTCCTTGGTGAGATGATTACAACCCAAGTTGGGATTTAAATATTACAACAAACTCCATGTTTAGATGCTTTGGTATAAAACACCCGCCGTTCTTGATCCGACCGACAAGACCTATGAACGCCACACACCCATCGAAAGACACGCTTGGCCCCAAACCCAACACCTATGTCCCATCTTGATGCTGCCCAGAGTGGTCATGATGACATCGATAAATAGAATGAAATCACGGGTGCCCGACTAGAACCAGCCTTTCTTGCACGAAACTTGAAAGGTCAGGGGCTTCCAGCCGCCATCCTCGGTGCCCTGGATAACGAGGGCAGTAAGAGCATTGCCCTTGACACAACCCGAGTCGAGGCCGAAGGTGTATGTGTCTTCCTTATATCCCATCTTGGCGTCATGGCCGTAAATGATAGAACGACGCTCGATGGCAGGGAGTTTCCTCTGCTCGGCGTTCCACAGGTCGGACCATTGCTCGCCCCCACGGTCATTGACGGGAATCCATACATCGCGGTCGGTGCTAAGAAGCTCAGTGGCGGGATCGGGCTGGGCGCGGGGGACGAGGACGGCAGCCTCTTCCTCGGAGGAGGATTCGTCGCGCTTGGATGGTTTTCCCTCGAGCTTCGTCGTCTCCTGTGCCCATTGCTTCTCCAACTCTTTCTGCTTCTTCTCCTCCTCCTGTTGCTTCTCGAGCTCCTGCTTCTTTTTCTTCTCTTCCAGCTTGCGCTTCCTTTCAATCTCTTTAATGCGGAACTCGGCGCGGGGGAAGCGAAGAGTGCGCATGTTCATGACGGCCCAGGGGTCCTGCTGATGGACGGGAACGCCGGGGACCAGGCCGGCGTGAACGATGAAGAGGGACATGGACTCGGCGGATAGAATGACGGGGAGGTTCCTCAGCCAATTCATTTGTGCTTCGTTCAGGCTCCGCGCCGTCTTGAGATCTTCGTCCTCGCCCCGTCTCTTTGCCTCGGCTTCCGAGTCGAGATATGCCTGGACACCCTGCTGGGCGTTGAGGGCGGCCCAGGCGAGGATGACGCGATCTTCGTGGTTTCCGCGGACGGCGCTGGCCTTGAGCTCCATGAGTCGATTGATCAACTCGGGAGTCTTGGGGCCCTTGTTGACCATGTCACCAACAGCTACGATGTGATCGCGCTTGGGGTCAAATGTAATCTTCTTGAGCAGCTTCTCGAAGGGGTCAAGCATGCCATGTATATCGCCGATGACGACCAATCGACGGCCGTTGGCCTTTGTTGGAATGTATTCGCTCGGGAGGTTCCTGACAAGGTCGATACCGTCGTAGGCGGGTCGGTTGTACATGCCGTAAGACATGGGGTTATCGGCTCTCGATATCTCGACCTTGGGCTGGTCATATTTGGTCTGGTCGCTCTGGGGCATGGTGAGTGAGACGAGGCGCGAGCAGCAGTAAAAGAGGCTGAATAGGAAGAATGCGGTAGAGAGTAGGACGAGCAACCTCCGCTGCCGTGCCGTGATCATTATGGCCATGGTTGCAGGGGGAGGGGCGAATGATGGCT
>JABCKD010000230.1:0-48226 GCA_013186415.1 Fusarium sp. NRRL 66088
GCAAAAGTATAAAGTACCTTACAATAGGTACCAAGGCAATTAGGTCATATAATGCTGCTTTATATACCCCCTATTTTTTGCGAGGAATTATCCTAGCGGGAAATAAGATACCATACGCGGCTTAAACCTAGCCTAGGTACCCCTAGCTCCCTAATCTCATCTAAGCCCTTAGGCGAGAATCAAACCTATAGCCTTCAGCAATATAAGCTCTATTATATATAGCTAATTAGAGGTCTTTATTAGTAGAAGTTATAGGCTTTTGGCCTCCCTAGGCGTTTAGCCTCCCGGGCTTATAACTATGGAATATAATGACTACTACGCTATATGGCAAAAGTGTAAAGTACCTTATAATAGGTACTAAGGCAATTGGGTCATATAATGCTGCTTCATACCTAATCATACATATTACAAACACTGCCATATGATGCGCCTGCTGCAACTGCGGAGCGAGCTCAGGAGCCGGCAAGTTTCCATTCCAAGCCATCCCACATCCATCACAGGGGCTAAAACGTGGGGCTAAAACGCGGGGTTAGGGTGGGGCGTTAACTGTCGCCCCACGAAGTCAGGTCCATGGGGTCTCAAGGCTTTGATTGACTCGGGAGATACGGAAGTTTACGCTCTAGGAAGGCTATTTTGATCTCGAGCAGTCTATGAAATATGGTGGTATAGCCATAGACACGGACGCGACTGACTATTCTTGAAATCCTCCTCCTAACGCCTATCCGTCTTCGCCGTGATCCGCCGCAATGCCTTCCCTGCTACTACAATTGGTTGCCGCCCCCTCATCGCTAGCCGCCCTTGCCGCCGGGCTAGCATGTGTGGCCTGCCTGGGCTACATCGTGTATCAAAGATTCTTTCATCCCCTTGCAGGCTATCCGGGCCCGTTTCTGGCATCTATTACGGACCTATGGCAGGTTCAGCAATATCTCTCCTTGAAGCAGCCCTACACATTGACAGAGCTCCATAACCAGTACGGCGAGTTTGTGCGCTACGGGCCGGATAGGCTGAGCATTACCGCCGAGGAGATAGTTCCTCTTGTATACCAGAAGGGTGGGCGGCGCTTCCCTAAGACGGAGTTTTATGATGCCTTCGGTGGAAAGACGGCCAACATCTTTGGCATGAGGTCTGTGGATGTATGTCCGCCAACGTCACCGCCCCTGCCTTGTATGTCCAACGTATTTACTTACCTCACTACAGATCCACTCGATCCGCCGACGCCATATGTCGCATAGCTTCTCTATCTCTAGTGTAAGGGAGATGGAGCCCTACCTAGATGCCAACATAAAGCTTCTCTCCGATAAGATCTCTGGCTTCGCTAAGGATGGGACAGCCTTTGATCTTAAGAAGCTCCTCCACTACTACACTATCGACGTCCTCGGCGAGTTAGCATTCAGCCGGTCCTTTGGCCTGCAGGCGTCCGACGACGAGTCCTTAGTGCCCCGTGTTGTCCCTCATACACTCCTCGGCTCAGTCACTGGGGCATGGCCGTCCATGACTCAGATGCTTAAGAAATGGCTTCCTCTGGTGCCGCACAGTGGTCTACAGGATCTTTTCAAAGGGCGTGCGGAATGCGCCCAGCTTGCCTCCGAGTGTGTGGAACGGCGGCTCAACCAAGTGAAGGAGGGTGGAGCAGACGGAAGGACAGACATTTTGACGAGGCTGATCCTGGCGGAGCACCCAGGCACTGGCGAGCGTATTGATAGGATTGACCTTGAGGCTGAGGCTTTTGGGTTCATGTAAGTTGAGTCCTGTTCTTACCTGATTACTTGGGCGTAGCTGTCCTCCACGAAATTAGTCTGACCCATCCTGAACAGTATTGCCGGGACGCACACAACAAGCGCAACCGCGACGATGCTCTTTTACAACCTCCTGCACAACCCAGACATCCTGAGGGAGTGCGTCCGCGAGATCGACGAGAAACTTCCACCCCTAGACACCGACAGGCCGGCCTACGGGGTGATACAGGTCGAGACCTCGCTCCCCTATCTCCGCGCCTGCGTCCGGGAGAACTTTCGCCTGACTCCCATCTTCACTATGCCGCTAGAACGAAAGGTCACGGAGCCGCAGGGCTTGTTTGTAGGTGGGCGCCACATTAAACAAGGGGTAAGTCTCTGCTGTAGATACTGCGCTTGGCCTTGGTAGGCCGCAGGCGCCCAAGGTCAACGAGTGCTGATAGACGGCTTCCCCAAACATCCAGATGTCCGTCGCGGTCTGCAACCACGCGTTCCACCATAACCCGCGAGTCTGGGGCGACAAACACAACGTCTTTGACCCCTCGCGCTGGGATGATCAGGCAACGGCCGATCGTGCCCGCTATTTAATGCACTTTGGCCTAGGCAGCCGCCAGTGCCTCGGCAAGACATTGGCCCAGACTAATATATATAAGCTTACCAGCACCCTACTGCGTGAGTTCGACTTTCAGATTGTTGATCCGGAAGAGCGAGTGGAAGCGGCTCGGGAAGGGTTCCTCGGTAGGCTGCCCGAGATGATCAGCGTGGGCGTGAGCGACCTGAAGGGGCCGCTTATGGTGATGGCCACGGCCCGGACGGCGGCGACTGGGATCTAAGAGCAAGTCGCCAGCCAGGTGGACCTGGGCGCAATAACATGACGATACACGGTGTGCCACCGTAGGGATATCGGCCAGTATTAAGCCGCAATACTGTATAGGTAACAATTTAACAGAGCTGTAGATCTCCTTTCTACCTCCAATCATTGAGGCCGATGTTGACGCAGGGCAGACTAGAAGGCTGACTATCTTCTTTTCCATTGACTGGTACTTTCTTAACTAAGTAGGTAATTTTAGTCACCAACCATCAACCTCTCTGTCCAGTATCTGGACCCGACGACGTGCATTCCATTCTACAAGCACTGGGAGTACCACTGGTTCTGTACCTGGCAAGTCGACCCGGACTCGCACAGAGTTGGTCCAGTCCATCCAGAACCACCACACTGTCCATACTTAACCTGTCGTGGGCCACCAGTCTGAGTTGGCTGAGTGGATCCGGAGGTGGTCGAGCTCGGGGGAGGCACTTCGCCACCGTTGACAGCAGCAGCGTGCTGATAAACCAACGGCTGTGCCTCATCATCCTCGAGGTAGATGGTGTTTCCGTCGTCATGGTTCTTGCCATACGAGTATCCAGAGTAGCCAAACTGCCAGTACATGTCGCTCACTTCATGCTGCAGTGAGACTTCCTGCCACTTGCTCAAAATACTGACACGAGTTGACTTGTCAGTCCAGCCGTATTCTTCATGGACGACGGGCTTTCCGTTGGCGGCCTCAGCATGGTCGACGATCCACTGCTCAACCCACTGTGTCGTCTTGCTCCACGCCTGAGGATAGGAGTGGAAAGTGTTGAAGTCGATGTTAGGCAGCTTCAGCTCGGCATCAAAGTCAGCACCGTCCGCACCGTTGTATGCCCAGTCGCTAGACTCTCGGTTAAAGCCACCTTCGCTTCCCGTGGTGACCAAGTGATCAGCGTCGAGCGACTTGATATAGGTGCTCATCTCATCCATCCACGACGTCAGCAGTTCAGGACCGCAGTCAGGGCCACGTGGGAGGTTGCGGCTGCCATCAGCACCGCAGCGGGGCTCATTGGCAAGCTCCCATGCGAAAACGGCTGGGGAGTCCTTGTATCTGTTCACAACAGCCGAGACGAAGTTCTTGTACGCCTTCTTAATGGCTGGTAGGCGATAGAACTGCGTTGCTCCTTGTCAGATACTGGCAACTGAAGACAGGCAATTACACTTACATCATCGTGGTATTTTCCACCAAGGTTGACGGTATACACGTCCATACCTCCGTAATCAGCCCAGTTGTTGGTCAATGCCAAGATGAGCTTGATGCCGGTAGCCTCGGCAGCCTCGATCACAACATCGAGAACGCCAAGGTCAATATCGACAGTCCCGTCCGCATTGAAAAACTGCATGACAGTCTCTTCGCCGCCCGTGTTATACTTTGGCAGTCCACCTGATATGAAAGTCCTGTTGTTGTCATGGAACGCCCAGGTACGGACGACCTTCAGACCAGCGTCCTTGGCGGCAACCATGCCAACCTTGACGTCCTGGTAGTGATCCGTTCCCCACTGTGAGGGTTAGAATTGAGTCTAAATATTGATCATTGGTAGACATACCACATTGAAGGGGAAGTAGTAGGCGTTGCTACCGGCAAAGAAAAAGTCCTCGCCATCAAGAGAGAACTTTTCGCCATTGGTAGTGACGAAACCCGCTGGCACCGCGGACACAAGAGTGCATGCGAGAGCAGCGCCCAGAGCGGCGATTGAAGTATACTTCATGATGGAGGATCGTCCGGTCAGAAAGTTGAGGTTGAGTTCAAGGCTATCCAAGTCCTGCTGAGACTCAAGACAGTTCCTATAAGACTGCTATATCAGACCTTTTATAACTATTTCAATACAAGAATCTCTCTAATATTATTCTCATTCCCCTCACTTACACATGGCTGTGAGGCGAGAAAGTTAATCGATCTGGCGATGCCGGAGTTGGACATTCCGGAACGTCCAGATTCGGAACGGAATCGACGGGTCCCCGCAAATACGGGCCGGCCCGCCGGCTCCGAGGGGAAGCAAGCGGTTCAATATGCCCCTGCAAACTATAGAAAAGGCTATATACATAAAACTGTAGCGATCAGATGACCTCATTTCTATACTGGGTAGCCTAAAGACAATGCCCGCACGTCGAGGTGACGGGATCAGTCGTGCCGATGACAATTTTGTCACGGGCTGGGAACTCGCCAAGAATTATGAGATTGTGAGATAATGTGATGACAAGAGCAAACTTCAATCATAGAAACATTGGAGACAGTAAATGCTCAAATTCCATTCATGTGTTATTTCGCGTCATATCTCTGCTACTACGAGAACATATCCGTAGAGTCTATAAACTCAATGACATCACCCCAAAGCACCATGGGTCGTTCCAAAGCCGCAAAGTGCCCACCCTATAACGTCATTAATATGCCGTCAAAATAATTTTAAAGTTTACGTACCTCGGCATGCCATCGGTACCACTTAACCTTGCCAGTGGTGTCTATCCATGCCTTCGGAGGGTTACCAGATTCATACTTGAAAGCCGAGAACCCCATTGGCGCGTTGACATGTTCCCATCCAGTTGATGGATTTCCACCACTCATCATTTGACGGTAGCTCCACAAAGAGGTCGGTAGACATCCGCTGAACCAGTAGAGGCACACATTCGTGAGAATGAAGTCAAGAGTCGGGGTCTGATCAGACCACTCGATCATCTTCTCCCCAATCCAGGACAGCAATGCCACCGGACTAGACCCTATTGCGATGCCGACGGTTGAAGGCCGTGTTGCCTGAATCAGAGCATACGCTGTTCCGTTGGTCCAAAAGTTCTTCCCGCGTTGTAGGCCCGTCAGTTCCTCGTCGGAGAACTGATGCATGTGACTTTCATCAAACCCCTCCGGAGGCGACATGACAAACAAGTTGACGTGAACAAGCTTGCAAGCCGGGTCCTGCGCAGCGAGACTGCATGCAATAGGCGAGCCAATATCTCCACCTTGGACTACATAGCCGGTTTTGCTGAATCCCAGATTCATCATGAGTTTGGATAATAAATGAGCGTTATCCTCGAAGCGAAAGTCTTTGGTGTTTGGCGGAGGGCTGGACCATCCAAAACCTATCAGAGACGGCACAATGATATTGTAGCCAAAGTCCACCGGGTTCGCATCGAAATGCGACTTGAGATGAAGCAGCAGTGGCAGAAACTCGACCACGGAGCCAGGCCAGCCATGTAGGAACAGAATGGGAATAGCGCCTGGGTTTTTCGAGAATATTGCCATAAAATGCACATCATATCGAGAAGAGTCGTCATCTTCTATTTCCATCTTGAATTGAGGGATCGTGTTTAGGACTCCTTCCCAATGATGCCTATCGGTCGATTAGCACACATCCTTGGTGCCATAAGACATGAATACAGAGCAGCAAGGTATTAGTGATGAGGATGGAACGAAAATGGTAGAATAAAAAGTAGTCAGTACCAGTCATAAGTCTTCTTCCAATACTCCAACGCGGCCACCATCCAATCTCTTGTCACTCCATACGAGCCATCCGAACGTGAGTTTTCGTAATTGGGAGGTGGAACTGGGGATATTCTGAGGAGCGTTTGCAGATTGTCGATGCGAGATTGAGGAACAGATACCGTGAAAGGTCTGAGATTCACCAACGCCGGAATCTGATGGGGCACGGGTGTTGAGGAGTTGTCCGCCATTGTAATCAATGCTTCACTTGGTGAGATGAATATCCCCTTGATTTAGTCGAACACAAGTTTGAGTAGTGTGATGTAACGTTAAATGGGGCTTTTGTTCTTTTATTTAGTGAATTGGGGAGCACACACCGACCTTTCCATGGGTCAGTTTGATCTGCCGAATGCAACAGAATGCGCCGGACCCAGCTTAATTGCTGTAGGCCAAGGCGTACTTCGGAGAACCCAGAAGCCCGACTTCCGAGAATACGGGCAT
Source organism: Fusarium sp. NRRL 66088 (assembly GCA_013186415.1). Classification (NCBI taxonomy): domain Eukaryota; kingdom Fungi; phylum Ascomycota; class Sordariomycetes; order Hypocreales; family Nectriaceae; genus Fusarium; species Fusarium sp. NRRL 66088. The sequence continues at coordinate 6,497 of JABCKD010000230.1, forward strand.
ACCGGATGGTATTGACCAACGAAGCTCTTGCTGTCTTGTCGGGGCTGAAAGAGCTTCCAGAATGGGTCTCATAGGCCTCAACGCATCAACTTCCCATCAGTTCCTAACAACCCTTGACGGCGGTAAATAAATAGTCACCCGCTGATGCATATCGCTTGACGCATAAACAGGGTAGAAGAAAATGAAATAGAACCTCATCTCAACGACACTAGCAAAAGACCTGCATCTTCGACCTGCGGAGGGCTCGGGGCGGCAGGGTCTCATTTCTAATTTTTCAGGATCATTCTTGATTAATATACTCCTCTTCGTAATGATTCTAGACTATTCTATCCTTCCTCAGTCGTCCAGAGGTGTCGACCAACCGTTGGAATCATTATACTCATCCAACGTCGTCGTACCATGAAGAACCTCGTACTTCTTCATCTGCTGCGACTTTTCTGTTTCGTTTCCCCCAATAATTCTCGCAATTCGCTCTCCTACTTCCTGACCCTCGAACCACGCTCCATGCATGTATCCAAAGAACTCTGCAGAGTTGGCCTCACCTGCGAACCACAGTCGGTTCACGTTGGCACGGAGATTTTGATGCTTTTCGAGAGTCATGCCAACTGGCCAGTTGCTGTATGAGCCATACGCCCACCTAGAGAATTTTGTTAGTCATTGCGACACATGCGTGATGGAAAGGATACTTACTCTGTCTTGGTCCATCGGGGGTACATAAAGTCGGTTGGCTCGGGGACATGCTTATCGGGAAACATAGACCTGAGGACCTCAAGAATTTGATCCTTGGTTTCTTCATCAGACTGTGACTCTACCTTGTACGCCTGCGAAGCCACCACGGTAGCGAAAAGAACGTTGGAGCCCTCGAGGAATCCTTTGGCGTTCAGCGACTGGAATAGCGGGTAATAACCTCGCTCAGGATCGGCGTAGAGAAAGTATTGTGCATCATCTGACCAAAAAGACTCATTGAACTGCATGAAAATCTTTGTGTACGTTCCCATTTGGAATTGCTCAACGGCTTCCCTCTTCCAGCGCGGCAGGACTGGGTCAAAGGTGACAGCATCGTTTTGCAACACGCCAACAGAGAATGTGCAGATGGCAAATTCGGCTTCGATACAGGTGTCATCCTCGTTTCGAATGATGACGCCTTCTTTGCCGTAGTGGATCTTCTTAACCGTTGTGTTAAGAAGTAGTCTTGGGTCGTCTTCCGTCAGGAACTCCATGGCTTCGCCGATAATCCAGGCGTTATGGCCACGTTGGTCGATAACAAGGTTGGTCTCGTCGCTGAAATGCTTAAAGGTGGCATTGTTTCCAGCAATTCCAAACTGAAAGCCAGATTGTTCTGGGGGATAGGCCGTTTCAAAATCCCATCCCCACCAGTCGGCGAGTTGCTTGTAGGGATCCTGCCTGGGCTTCCAGCCAGCGAGACTGAGACCTGCACGAACAGAAGTGTCTTGTAGGTTATCAGTCTGGATGTATCCGGCGTCTTTCGTCGCCTTGTCAAATTTCTCGTCAAACTCTTCAAAGGCATCTGAATAGTTGGCTGGCCCGTCTTGGTCGTAGGTGAGGAGAGCGTCGTAGTCGGAGTAGACGTTCTTGACCTTGTGTTTTTGAGCTAGACGCCAGACAGGGTTTGATCCAAGACCTTCAACCCAATTGGCACCGAGTTCAACGGTCAAGGGTTTGCCATCAGACGACTTTCCAAAGGAAGTGTGCTGAACTCGGCCGCCGATGTAGTCGTTGTGCTCAACAATGATAAAGTCATGAATTGAGGCATTTTGCAGGGTCTGTGCAGCTGTTATACCAGCGATACCGGCACCGAGGACAGCGACCTTGGTTTTCTTGCAGGTCTTGCCCCCATCGCGAGGTATCACTGCTGCTTGGGCTGTACCTAGGAGAATGCCATAGGACAGCGCAAGGAGTTGTGAAGACAGAGGCCGCATACTGAACAAAGGCCAAAAGAAAGTTTTACTCAAAGAGGCTTACAAGTAAGCTTGAATTAAGAAGGTGTGAGTGTGAGGCGATTCATCATGATTTGGAGGAACATGACGATGGTATAAATAGACAGATCGTGAACATAGTAGACTTGCCGTTGTCCTGTGCGTATGCCATGTCCTATCCGGCAGGTATAGATATTAGCTCTCTCCAAACTGCCGTACAACTATCAAGCGGATTATTCTTCACGCTTACCCACCGCATCTTAGATAGGTAGCTATCTTGATTGCGCTCAGGACTCAGTGCTGGCCCATTTTGTTGCCTATTTGGGCAGTTGACTAGCAATTTCTGGGGACCTTTGGGAGAGCTACCCCAGATTTCAGCTTTCAAGGAAGGGCCGGAATGACGCGTCTCCACATGGGTTCCTGGGGTAGTTGTGAGGCGAAGGTGTCGAGGCTAGAGTAATTAGAGGGCGCTGGCTGTTTACATCTCCTTTCTCTAAGAATAATGCAGCAGAAGTTTCAGAGTACCAAAGCCAAAAGGCAGATGAAAGTTGATAGTGGCTTGAGTATGGTCTCTGTCACTGAAGCAATTCGGATCAATCACCTAATCGATCTTAGTTATCCAACACAGCGCTATCATCGTTATCGTGACGCTTACCGAGTTGGGACAATAGATTGCAATGTATCAAAAAGGATCGGCATATTCTCTCCATCCTGTCAGGGCAGGGTTTCCCCGCATCTTCAAGATAAGGGTGGATGGCGGCCGACCTTTTCCCCTGCTTGGCGACCCCTAGTTCGGAGATGCGGATGACCTTGACTCGCATGACATCGGAAGTTTGTATTACGAACCAGCGAATCAGCCAGTGAGATTGTTTCCCCGCGATTCAGTGAGGTGATATCGATACCCGTCTCCCTTTATTGCACCTTTTGGGAAGGAGGGTAGCAAGGGTATAAACGAGGTCATTAGTTGTTCGAGATAAGACTTACATAGCACACAAGGCATCACTGTGACTAGAAATGTAGCCTCCTCGCTCTTGCAAGCTGACTGCCCACCGCTTTCAACACAACTCAGCCCTTTGCCAATGCACCATGAGTATCAAAGAAAGCACCAATATCGATGATTTCCAGCTGGCCCAGCTGGGTCATTCCCAGTCATTCCAACGCAACTTCAGTCGCTGGACCATGTTAGGGTTAGCTTTTGCTATCCTGAACTCATGGACAGCTCTGGCAGCGTCTCTTTCCCTTGCCCTACCCTCAGGTGGTCCTGTTGCTGTCATCTGGGGACTTGTCACCGCTGGTATCTGCAATTTGTCTCTTGCTGCTAGTCTCGCTGAGTTTCTCTCGGCTCTACCCACTGCTGGAGGTCAGTATCCTGAATTCTGCAGTTTGTATCTTTGACACTAACAATCGCATAGGCCAGTACCATTGGGTTGCGACAATTGCTCCTCCATCGCTCAAGATTCCACTCTCATGGGTGACTGGATGGATCAACATGAGCGGCTGGGTCAGCTTGGTTGCCACAAACTGTTCCCTTTCGAGCACCCTGATCATCAACATCATATCCCTTCAAAACCCCGGCTACGAGTTTCAGAGATGGCACCAGTTCTTGATCTACCTGGGCATCGCTTGTGTCGCCTTTGCCACCAATGCCTTTCTTCACTCCGTCCTCCCTCGAATCAACGGCGTTGCATTTACATGGAGCATTGCTGGGTTCTTTATCATCTCCATCACTCTTCTTGCCTGCGCAGCGCCTGACTACGCTACGGCTGACTATGTGTTTTCAACCTTTATCAACACCACAGGGTGGCCAGATGGAATTGCTTGGCTTCTCGGCCTCTTGCAGGGCGGCCTTGGTCTCACAGGGTTTGACGCTGTGGCACACATGATTGAGGAGATCCCCAATGCTGCTACCGAAGGACCAAAGATCATGTTGTACTGCCAGTACATAGGTATCACAACTGGGTTTCTGTTCCTTGTCGTGGTCCTGTTTGTGTCTGGAGGGATGGTCAATGCATCGACCATCATCAGCTCGACTGCTGGCCCTCTGCTCGAGATTTTCTATCTTGCGACGAACAGCAAGGTTGGCGCCGTGTGTCTCCTAATGTTCCCTCTGCTCTGTCTAGTCTTTGCGGCCATTGCGGTCATGACAACCTCTTCTCGCATGGTATTCGCCTTTGCTAGAGACGGTGGTCTTCCGGCTTCACGTATCTGGTGGAAGGTTCACCCAAAACTAGGAGTGCCGCTCAATGCCCTTTACCTCAATGTCGCCATCACTCTTGTTTTTGGTTGTATCTACCTCGGGTCAACCGTAGCATTCAATGCGATTATCGCGTCCTCGGTCGTCGCACTGGGCATCAGCTACGGAATGCCGGTTGGACTTCTCGTTCTACAAGGACGATCGAAGTTGCCCGAACGGGCTTTTACGCTACCAAATTGGCTTGGGTGGACAGTCAATATCATCGGGCTCGCTTACACTGTCGTCACTAGTGTGCTCTTCCTCTTCCCACCCGCGTTGCCTGTAGACGGAACCACCATGAACTATTGCGTCGTGGCTTTTGCTGTTATTATTGTTATCTCTCTTGTGCAGTGGATTGTTGATGGAAGGAAGAATTATGAGGGGCCACGCATTACGATAGGAGAGGGTGAGATAGACGAGTAGATAGATAGTTGACGGAAATGACTCCCGCTTGATCATGAATCTAGCCTCTAAATTGATACAAGCTGTTCTCTTGAATGCCCGTGTGCTTATCATCCCATACTCTCTTTCTAATGTCCTTTCATATAGGGTTATGGCGAGATGGTTAATGTCTATCCTCCTACCTAGCACACTTCTCTTTATTCATGCTAATCATGGCGATTTCTCATAAGTCATATCCCACGCTATAAAGGGAATAAGGCGTTCTTGGCAAGGCGTCCACCACGCCCAGGTCCAAATGACAACTAACAACTGACAACGTGCAGGCCAAGATCTTGGCAACGCCTCAGCTGAACGCCAACAAGCGAGGTGGCGTCGGCGTCAGGGACTGAAAATCTGATCATGGCCCCGGGATTCAATTCTTCAACTCTTGCTCTCTCAAGCTTGTCGCACACACGCCATGGACGCGGCTCCGTCTTCGCCTTTCGCAAGGCTCCAACGCCTGGGCCTGCTATCCCTGGCGGCGCTCTCTCTCGGTGGCATCTTGCTCATCCTCTTCTCTGTCAACGCGATCGTTAATTTCGGCGGAAACCAGAGCGACTTCGCTACGGATCGCTGGCAGGCCAACTTCCACATCGGTAGCGGCCTCAGTGTGCAGACCTGGGTCGCGTTACTTGGCCTCTGCTTCGGTGCCCTCTCCTACGGCATGGGCGAGGCATACACCCATTTCTTCGACTGGTGGTGCTCCCGACAAGCTGCAACGCAGCAAGGCCTCGACTACGCTCGCTACTTGAACTCGCAGCCCAGGGCTCCGACGAACCTTGGCTTTCGAGGGTTCCCACGCCTTGTCTTTGGGCGGTACGTTGTCGCGCTACTCACCGTCATCACGTCGATAGGATATAAATTCGGCGTCTCGGAGGTATCCATCTCGACTGTCATGCCCCTTGCACCCGATGACATCGTTCTGCGTCTCCCACCCGTCGACGGATTCCAGAATGGCACGCTCAGCCCCTGGTTCAGCGACACACCTGGTGGTGGAGACAACCAGGCCTTTCACCACATGATCCTCGGCAACCAGACCGCGATCCCCAGGGGAATTTTCATGGTCGGTTGGCCTGACTGCGGTGACATCTTCGGTGCAGGCGACGAGGGAGAGCTTGTGACAAAGGAAATCATTATGACTGGGACGTGGCGACCGAACGAGCCCGAGGATCGGTTCTATATGTCGACAACCGAGACTAAGAACTGGACGCGGATCGAGTCGACGAACAAGGAGTGGCTACCTTCGACCACCAACGACAGCGCGCGGGCCACTATCGAGTATCGCCTCTCGCGGAACGGGCTGATGGAAATAAAATGGGCAGATCTCGGAACCTCCGAAGCAAGATCAGAAGGGGAGGTGCTTGTGGAGCAGCGCAGTATGTGGGAGTTGAACTACCTTGTTGTCGAAGTGCAGAGACGTGTTAATAGCCGGGGCTGCAGCTTCTTGAACGACACGGGAACAGGCGGCGTCACGGTGCTGAAGTGGGACGAAACGCCGGTCAGTGCCGAGGCTGTTTTTGACAGCATGCCCGAGTTTCAGTATTGGATCAACGCGATGCTATCTTCGTCAGGTACGACACCACAGCAGGGCGTCAGCGCCTTTGTTAGGGGTGCTATGGCGGCATGGGCATCTCAGGCTGGTGACGCGGATCTGCTCACTCATCTGAACCGGTCAGCCCGACCGTTCGGAAGAGAGGAGAGGATCGGTACCGTGCGTATTGACGAGCTCAACCGTAATTACTTGGAATATCCCTTCTTTGTTGGTTCTCGCCAGGGCACCGGCCTGTACAAGGTTGCCGCCATCATCTTCCTCCTGATTGGTGTCGCAGCCGTTGTCATTTGTGGTGTCAGGATCTGGATCGGTCCTCCTGAGGTGACGTCTTGGATGGGACAGCATTTCTATCTCTCACAGGCCGGAATAATTCAGGTTGGCCAAGAGGTTGAGAAACTGGCCACGGGATACGAGGTGGCACCCGACAACGTGGGTTCATTGCGCGTGGGTGGTAGCCAACAGTCCTTGTTGCCAAGTACAGTCGAGCTACATCCAGAGAAATAGTCATGGGTAAGATTCTTATTGTACCAGAGTGTCCAGCTTGGACAAGCCTGATGTCAAGCTACTCGACAGCGGTCTCGCCTATGATGTTTCAGATATTAGCATGTTTATATAGTAGATACCCCGCATGGATAACTTGCACATAACCAAGGAAACCAACCAGTTTCCAATTGTTTAAAAGAAAAGTCTCTCTTTGGAGTGAAGGAGGGCATCGCACGGGCAGATCAAGTTCATTGAGTCTATTATTTGGATAAGCTATCTAACCCCTAACATCGCGTTCCCTCTAACTTCTAGCCAACAAGTCGATAACTCAGGTAGAATCGGCAACGCACGGTCGACGAGAACCGCATGGCTATTACGTATTCTGTTAGACACAGTGCTCACGAAGAGCCACTGTTATCACCGCAAGAAAAGGCCGAGCTAATTTCGCCATTCGCATACGCATCAATAACCTGCTGAATGACTCCATACGTGCCTCCAACAGTCATGAAAACCGCGATACCAATCAGGACCCAGTGCAGGTAGTAAGCCACCATCTTCCAAGCTGAAGCCGTACGGTAGTGTTGGTGGTCGTAGATCCAGAGATATCCCGGCAAACCAAGAGCCAAAGGCGCAAATGTCAAGCTTCCTGCCAACGCAAGCAGATAGTTGAAGATGGGAATACCCGAGGCGAGCAGAAAAGATACGATGCTCATACTGAGTGTGCAGGCGAACCAGACGGACCAGTGTACAACAGAATTCTTCTGAAGATGGGGCGAGTTTCGTAGAAGGCGAACGAACATGTACTTGGCGGCGACGTGGATGTAAAGACAGGCGCTCACGAGCAGACCGGCGAGACCAATTCCGTAAGAGACCTTCTTGATGGTGCCTCCGGCGCTTCCCAGCGATGGAGAGGCAACCCATTTACCACACCAGCGGTAAACAACCAGACTGAAAGAGAGATATGAGGCGCTGACGATACCCATGCAGAGGTAGACGGCCTTGTTGTAGTCTCGCGGCTTCTTCATTTCCGAGATGACGGGCAGGAAAGCCGAGGTTCCGGCTCCTGAGCAAAAGATGGTCGCGGCAGAAGTAATACCAGCAACAAAGGTTGGGTTGCCGATGGTGTGATATCCGAATTCGTAGTCTCCAGTTTGAGGAGCAGCAGCAGGTCGATCGAGGGTTGTAACACCTACACTATAAACGAGCAAGTTAACATCAGAGCAGTTGAAATACAGGGAGTCAACTCACACGACGATAAACACGGCAATAAAGACAGACAAGAAGCCAACCCAGGTCAACCATGCAATCTTCTCAAACTTGCGTACACTAGCAAGAATGAAGACGGCAATCGTAGCCACCAGCATAAAGTAGTTTGTGCAGATGGCATGGTTCGAGAGCGCGTTCAGCGCAACTGAGGAACCAAAGATTCCAGACGCGCCAACGATGGCAAACGTGACCAGGAAGACAATACCCACAACTTCTCGCAGCCAGACGCCTCCGACCTTCTCAGCCATGTCGGCGATCGAGTGGCAGCCGGCATGAGAGTTACGAAAGTTTCCTTGTACAATTGCGCAGTATGTGTTCAGGGCTTGCCAACCAATGACGTTGATGGCACCAGGAAGAGCACCAAGAACATACATAGCCGAAGGGATAGTAAGAACTCCAGTCGCGAAGATGACTACAAAACATTACATTGGTCAGTCACGGCTCCGAAAATCGGACAAAGGGCGGTAACCTACTCTTCAGAAAGATGACCGAGGCATGAATCCAGCCAACAGTTCGGAACTCGACGTTTCCATCGCCACTCTTGAATACCTCAAAAGAGTCATCATTGTTTTCCAACTTTCCGGGTTCGATGCTGCCGATGCTGTTGTTGTCTGCTGGGGCGATGACATCGCCAGACTTCTTTGACGAAGCCATCATAGTCTGTCAGATTATTGTCCAAGATACTTCCAAAGGAACCAAGAAGCGACAGTGATGAGGTTTCTATTTCCGATGTCTCAGAGACGACGATCCATATATATCGTATCCGACCGGCTCACCGTTCACGGGTCTGCTGATATGGGGGCTGGCGAAAAAAAAAGCTCCAATCCTACCCCCCGCAATCCCAAGACTTGAGATAAGCCATCTGGGGTAAGGATGCCCGGTCAGTTAGCCCCATGGGGCATAGATAATGTTTCACGGGCTATGTGGAGCGTGGATGATGTTGATAGCATGAATCGTGTAGTTGGGGTCAGTTTGTTAGTTGGAGGTGTTTTTGAGCGGGGCTAGATTGTGTTGGGGTAGTAAGAGCCAACATCATACGTTGGTGTTGGCTTTAGATATCTTGCTGGTGGTAGTGATAGTATCCGAGGATGATAGCGATATCACGGGTGAATGGAGCATGGAAGGAAGGTCTTGTCATGGTAGCTTAAGGTTGTTACCGGTTTGACACGTCAGTAGAGATATCGATTGGAGGTTCGGATGGACATTAGCAGCACTCTCAAGAGCGAATCAGAACTAAAGGAAACGGCCAATTGTCTCATTCTTGCATATTTCAGTACTTTACTTAGCATTTCGGTGATTTAGACCAATGAGAAGCACACCATTTTCTGCAATAATGTCCCGACTTGTGAGCTACGGACCCGCAAAGCATTGCATGCCGAAGGACACGTTGAAACATGTCGCATGTCACAGAAGTATGATTAAGTGATCTTGTAATGAAATTCAATTATGGCACATTTAATTCTTCAAAATAGATCCAGGAGCAGCTGGCATGATGGCCCCCGGTGCAGGCTTGTTCTTTGCCTTGAAGTCATCCGCAATCTCCGCCATAGTAACAAATTCAACACCCTCATGCTTCATAAAGTGTTCGATCAACCTACAGTGAATTTTATCAGTAAAAACTTCAGTTATTGGCTCAGGCAACTTACCTTTCGTGCATCAGCAACACATGGGGTCGCCCCGATACATCAGGGTGAATCGTCATAGGAAAGATGAACTCGTCATACTCCCGATAGAAGTAGTCGAAGTGGTCTCGCCAAATATCTTCAACGTCTCGGGCATTCACAAAACCATGGCTGTTGGGTGCTGACTTGATAAACATCATAGGTGGCAGATCATCAAGATACCAGTTGGACGGAATCTCGACAAGACCAGTGTCGATGCCCTTTTTGAGGGGATGCATCCAGTCAGCTGCCTTCTTTTTGTAGTCAATCTTGGTCCAAGATTCTCCTGTGGGCAGGTAATACGCCTGGCAGTCATGGTGAGACATGCTGTGGTCGTACTCAATACCATAGTCGAGAAGTAGCTGCGCCCCCTCCATGCTGGTCTCCCACCAGGGTGCAACGCTGCCACGTGGTGGCTTGCCGCAGAAATCAGTCAGCATCTTGTATGTCTTATCCAAGACATCACGCTGCTGTTCCAAGCTCATGTCGGTTGGGTTTTCATGCGAGTATCCGTGAAGACCAATCTCATGGCCTGCGTCACGGACAAGGGCCATCTCCTCGGGAAAGGTCTCCAGACTGTGGCCGGGGATGAACCAAGTTGACTTGATGTTGTATTTCTCAAAGAATTTGAGTACTCGTCGGACACCAACAGTGCCGGCAAAGAGACCTACATGAGAGTCAGTGTTTCTTCTCCGGTGCTAGGTGGAGGCGAATATCTTACCCCTGCTTATGTCGTTGCTCGAGTCTTCTCCGCCATACGAGCCCAGCCATCCGGCAACAGCATCAACGTCAACACCATAGCTAATGAGAACGCGCTTCTTGCCCATACTGAAAGATTTGATGAAATTGAAGATTGAGGGTATTTTTCACAGGCGAATAAGGGTTCGTGACAGGTGAAACATTAATCAAGATAATTCCGGGGAAGAGGGGGCCTTGGTCCAGGGTAATTATCTGCACGAACCTGGTCTATGGGCCTCTGATAAGATAAGCGTTGGAGGCATCGAGATAAGACTCGTGTGATCACTTGTGTTGGGGTCTTTTGTGAATGGGGTCGGCAATTATGGGGCCCATTACGATAAGGATAAGCGTAACTGACCATGTAAGCGAAGGATTTCCTATCAATGAGGTCGGGGTCACAAGACGCAAGTCGGGGTGGTATCATAATCGTGGTTATAGTTGGTTTGCATCCTTTGATCTGAGAGTTTCAAACCATTTTCTGATAGCAACATGTCTTCCAATGTTTTTTTGCCTTTGCAGATGAAAGCAGCCCAACTCCACAACGTCAGTTCAACTTTACCATGCCTGTCATGAGTGGCCATGTCACTGACTAGGGTTCTCAACGCAGTACAATGAGCCATACGCGATAGTCACCACGAGCACACCTCAGATCAAAGACAATGAGCTCCTCGTCAAAGTCCACGCAGCAGGCTTTTGTCACTCAGATCTACAAGTGTATCACGGCCAATTCAACTCAAAGCTTCCCATAATTCCATCTCATGAGCCAGCTGGGGTCGTCGTGCAAGTAGGCGCCCAATGCAGCGGCTCTTGGAAAGTAGGTGACCGTGTGGGTGTGCTTAACTTCAAGAAAGCTTGCACCCAATGCACAGGCTGCCTGCTGTCCAAGAAACGGTACAATGGCACGTTTGACCCCAGGTATTGTGAGAATCGCGAGATGGCAGGTTTCAAAGATGATGGCTGTCTTGCTGAGTACATGGTGGCTGACCCGGCGACAACCATATTACTGCCATACGGGCTTTCATTTGACCAGGCGGCCCCATTGATGTGCGCAGGTGTAAGTTTTACGATCCTGTCTTTGCCGAGTCAAGAAGCTGATGATGTACCAAATAGGCAACAGTCTGGGGCGCCCTCGAAAAGGCGACGAAAGACCTGGAGCCCAATGCCACCGTGGCCATCATCGGAATCGGTGGTCTTGGCTACCTAGGACTCCAATTCGCCAAGGCGATGGGTTTTCGCACCGTTGCCATCGACAACCACGAAGCAGGCCGCACTCTGGCAACTGATGTTCCCAAGTCAGACTTGATACCAGATCTTATCGTCGACTCAAACAATCCCAAAGCTGTAGAGGAGATCTTTGAGCTTACGAACAAGGAGGGAGTTGCAGCTGCAGTTGTATGCACAGACTCAATCAAGGTCACAGCTTGGACACTTTCACTTCTTCGGATCGGGGGAACGATGGTCGTTTTAGGTCTTCCTCCAGAGAAGTGGCAGTTTGATTCTAGTATTCTGGTTTTTCGAGAATTGACTATCAAGGGGAGTTATGTTGCCAGTGCAGAGAGCACAACGAGAATGATGGAGGCCGTTGGAAGAAGTGGAATCAGGTCTCAGATTACTCAAGTTGCTTTTGAAGATGCGCCCAAGATAATTGAGAGATATGAGAAAAGGGATTTCAAGGGGAGGATGGTGGTTGAGCTTGCAAGTTAGGACTACATAGAGTTATGGAAAAGATAATCTCAATCATTTCTAGGAAGAGGTGATGTCACTTTAGCCAGTTGTTTGACCCTACTCCCCATCCAAAGGAGAGATCAACACAGATCTCAGACCAAGTTCTCGAACGAGTTTACCCTTGACCATACCTATGATAAAACACGGTGCACTCGTGTTTCTTGATATCCTGAGGCGATATTGTCAAAGTTCACTACTTCAACCTCGGCTCAACGGCTCGGCCTTTGATCTTGGCAAACATTCCACCCCCACCTCGTGATGCCGATCCTTCCAACTTGAGGAGGGAGGAATTTGGGGTAAAACTATCCAATCAGAGGGAAGCTCCCTACCCCCAGCGCCCCATCTTGGATATGACCCCAACTTCCGATCTTCGGGGTCGTTCTGGGACAATAACCTTGCGAAGCTGATAACGACTGGTAGTTTTTTATCATCCTTGAAAAGCTGGGAGTGAAGTAACGTTTTAGTCTTGTTGGTACACAAGATAACTGAATCTCAAAGTGACGCCACTTGTTCGACTGTATCTTGGCTTCTCAGATAGACAAAAGTGTAGTTCATCATGTCTGTTTTCTTCAAGGATGTTTCGCCGTATGATCCCTCTACCAATCTTATCTCTGGCCATTCATAACTGACAGACACCTTCTAGGGACAATCCGGTCAAGAAGGGCGATGCCGAAAAACTTCTTCAGAAGCGTCTCGGAGTTGGCATCGACGCCAAGGATTCAAGCGACTTTGACCTACTTCTTGCCGCAGTCCATGATTGTGCTGAGCACATTTCTTCTCTTCCAGACTATCAGCCTGTTCCAGATGAGAAACTCTATCCTCGTCTAAACCTTCATCGAGCAACTGCTGAGGAGCAGGAGTTTGGTAATGAATGGGCGCACAAGTTTCTCATCCAAGGCAAGTCTGACGGCCCTGGTACCCTTAAAGGCAGGACGGTTTGCCTAAAAGACTGCATCGCTGTAGCTGGAGTACCTCAATTCTTTGGGAGCGATGCTTTCCCTGCGTGGACGCCTAAAACAGATGCCACTGTTGTCACGAGGGTGTTGGATCAGGGAGCGGATATTGTCGGTACCAGTGTGTGCGAGAATTTCTGCAACTCGACATCGTCCTTTACAAGTGCTCAAGGTATTGTCGAAAATCCCCATGGTCAAGGATACTCGGCTGGTGGAAGTACCTCAGGAGGTGCAGCACTGGTGTCATCGGGCCGTGTTGACTGTGCGATTGGGTCTGATCAGGGCGGGAGCATTCGCGTTCCTTCAGCCCTTTGTGGGTGTAAGTCGATTCCCTTTGCATCTATAACAAAAAACCTCTCTTACTGACTGACTTGTTATAGGCGTCGGGCTAAAACCTACACATGGCCTCGTGCCGTGGACGGGAATTACCAGTGGTGATGCAATCGATGACCACGCGGGTCCCTTGACACAATCTGTTCTTGATGCTGCTTTATTTCTTGACGCCATGGCCGGTTATGACGGAATCGATGACCGAGCGCTGGGCGCTGGAGCACATGGCTCCCACGGCTATGCCGAATCGTTGAGTTCAGATTCAAGTCTTGTCGGTGTCAAGATCGGAATCCTTCGAGAAGGCTTTGACCAGCCGATCATACAATCAAGTATACGAGATGTCGTAATGTCGGCGGTGAACAAGTTCAGAAATCTCGGTGCTACCGTTCAAGAAGTGTCGATTCCCTCACATCTCGAAGGCCCCTCGATATGGACAATTCAACAACGCATAGCCGGCGCTATGAACATCATCGGCCAAGCACATGGACGAAGAGGGCTTTACTTGACCGAGTTCGAACATGCCCGACTTCCTTGGACCACCGAGAACTTTGCAAAGCTATTTCCCTCAACAAAGAATACCGTCATCAATGGTCTTTACCTTGCAGAGCAGTTTCCGGGCTTGTATGGCAAGACTATGAACTTGAGCCGCAAGATAAGCGACGACTACGAGAAAGTCTTCCAAGATTTCGACGTGGTTATCATGCCTACTACACCCTTTGTGGCTCCCAAGCATGGCGATCCAAAGGGAACGCCTCGAGAGTGCTTTGAGCCCAGTATAGGACTTACCTCCAATACAGCCGTGTTCAACGTCACGGGACATCCAGCCATGTCGATTCCCGTTGGGTTTGCGCCGGCTATGGAAGATTCCACAGTACAGCTTCCTGTAGGAATGCAGATTGTTGGCGGCTTGTGGCAGGAAAAGAAGATTCTCAAGGTTGGAAATGCTTGGGAGAGGGAATACGACTGGAGGGCGCCGAGTCCAGTTGCTGACAAGCAGAATATGGGCGAGACACTGAAGATGGATGCTTGGGTAAAGGTGAATGGAGCCGGCGCGACGAGTAAGAATGCTCTTGCTGTGGAATCATGAGGAAGGCTATAAAGATAGATGGATAGACGGTTAATAGACTTAAGTTTGGCTGATATCTCAATAACAAAAGAAACATGGCTCTGTGTGCTCTACAGTCAAAATCATTTCATAAAACTTTGGATACAACTCATGTCCTGATACCTAGTTTATGGTATATCCCCCGTCAACGACCAAAGCATGCCCTTGTATGAACGACGCCTGACTAGAACACAAGAACAAGACAGCATTTGCAACTTCATCCGGTCGCCCCATCCTGCGCATGGGCGCAATTTCTATCGCAGGTCGCAACCTCTCAGTTACCTCCTTCGTGCCCGTTGTCATGGGCGATTCGATTACTCCAGGGCAGACGCAGTTGATGCGAATATTGTCCTTGGAGTAGTCAATTGCATCTGAGCGGGTCATGTGTATGATGGCCGCCTTGGAAGCGCAATATGCAGCTATTACAAGTTAGCCATAATTCGCAGAGGTAAATCAAAGATAACTTACCAGCTTCGGGACGTGCCACAATGCCTAGCTGGCTCGCGATATTGACGATTGCTCCTCTCTGTTCAGGGTGTTCTTGTAAAGGCTTCTGTTGCAACATGACTTTCAACGCTGCTCGAGAAGACATCCAAGTCCCTCGATAATTCACATTTGTAATCTTATCAAAGGCAGCCATGTCCATGTCCGTAGATCGTACTGCTGAACCGAGAATACCGGCACAGTTGACGGCATAGTCTAGTCTTTCAAACTGCTTCACAGTTTGGGCAATGAGTGACTCGACGTGTGATTTGTCCGATATATCTCCAGGCTCAGCTAGAACGTTTGCATCTGGATTTATGCTGAGAATTTGACCTCGAGTTTGGGCCAGAGTGTCTTTGTTTAGGTCTGTTATGGAAAAACGTGTGCATCCTGACCGAGCAAAGGCTCTTGCTACTGCCGCTCCAATTCCTAGGGAAAACCCCCTGTAAGCGACTGGCTGGCTAAATGAACATGTCCTCTATGAACTTACCGGTCCCGCCAGCACCAGTGATGAACGCCACACCTGGCAATTTGAGAATTGTTGAAGACATTGTGAGCTTTGACTAGTAGACAATTCAGCGATAGAATCAGTCCCCCTCACCTCAAGTAATTGCTCTGACTTGTATACTGCCAATCAAATCGACCTCCCTCATGACTCGTTATCTTTGGAGCAGTTAGTAATCGTCCCCAAATCAACCAACATGGCCCCAAAGTTTTGCCCCCCCTTGTCGATAAGGCCTAGCGTATCCACTAACAAACCAACATTGAGAAAGCCTCCAACTGCTGCTCTCCAACTCTCCCTCTTTTCCATCAAACGCCTCCAACAATCTCCATCATGACGACCCACGGGGACGGCGGCGTCATTCGACCTCGCCGTCGACGTCGGGGTGATCCTCACATTTGTCCCCATTGCACAAGGGTCTTCAAACGATCTGAGCACTTGGGCCGTCACGTTCGTACTCGTCAGTCTCCTCCACCCTCACACGTCATTACTGTCTGACGTATGGCAATGTAGATACCAAAGAGAAGCCATTTGTATGCACCTGTGGGTCCGCGTTTGCTCGTCGAGACTTGCTCACTAGACATCAACGTATTTCGCTGCATACCGGTGAAGCCGATAACCCCCGACCAAGTCCGACGGCGGATGTGGTAACGACTACTACTGACTCTTCTCTTGAGTTGGACAATGCCTCGTCATGGGCGGAACCACAACAGCTTCCGGCTGATCCACAGGCTTACTTGGACCCGGATACTCAGCAGGATCTGATGGTTACCCAGCAAACATTTGAACAATGTAGGTCCTTGGTTCTCCGGGCGGGAACGGAACAGACCTATTGACTGGGAATAGGTCAGACTCTGGATTACAACTTTGATCAGTTCTGGGAGTTTGCCGGTTTTCTTGATGGCATAGGTCTGCCGGCTGAATGGAGTCCTTACTTTCATGGTCCTGATGCCCATGAAACGGCGTCAGGCGAAGTACCAAAAGGAAATCCTCCAGCTCGTGGAACCCGTCACGGCACACCCTTCAACTCTTGGTTACCTTCGGTGCCTGTGGGTGACAAGACCTCGGATACACATTTTGATCAAGGTAAGTCAAGCACTGCGCAGTTGCAGCTAGAGATTAGAAGCTAGATACTGACTTCCGTCTTCCTTATAATAGATTCACGAGCTCATGAAGCGACCCCCTCTACGCTCAAGGTCACCGACGAACAACGAGCCCGCTTGAGCCAATCATTAGACAAGTTCCGAGATGTCCTAAATCCCGACTTCCGACTACCCTCACGCCACGCTTTGGCCCGGTATATTACCAGTTACATTGATGGCTTCCATTCTCACATGGTCTTTATGCATGTGCAAACTTGGTCCGTCCTAGACAGTCCACTCGAACTTGTCCTGTCAATTGCAACGATAGGGGCCCAGTATTGCTTTGAGCATCGCACCGCAGAACGCCTGTTTCATGCAGCCAAAGCAATAACCTTTGAGCGACTTCTACAGGAAGCTCATCAGTTTGGTCCAAAGACGGCTAGTCTCTTGTGTATGCAAGGACGGTCCCCGAAGAAGCAACCAGACGGTAATTCAGAACATGAACGGGTCATATGTGGCACGTGGGAGCCCATTGATACTGTCCGTGCTCTAATTAACATCATGGGCTATGCAACCTGGGAGATGAAGCAATCCCTCATTCAAGAGGCGTTTTCTCTCCAAGGTTTACTAATTCAGGTTCTTCGGGATCTCGGATTAGAGGAGGAGGAAGAAGAGCAAAACAACAGTGATTCAGATCAAATTCCGCTTCAAGAAAGATGGCTCGCATGGGTACATCAAGAATCTATCCGGAGATCAAAGTTCATCGCCTTCACCTTCACACATACTCACAGCATTGCCTACAACGTATATCCACCCCTTCGAACCAACGAGATACTCCTACGGCTACCGTGTCATACGAAAGAATGGTTGGCTCCGACAGCAACAGCTTGGCAGGCGGCCCACAGCGAGGTCAAGAAGCAGCAGCTTTCATTCCAGGAGACGCTCTCGCTTTTGCTTCGTGACAGTGAATGCGCGCTCGATCCTACTCCCACGCCCATAGGAAACTACATATTGCTCCACGGCTTACTACAGAGGATATACGTTGTCCGTGACTTGTCATTACCCATCATGGATCAGTCTGCTTCTCTTCCGCCCGACGAGGTGGACAAGCTCGAGTAAGTTTTGGCCTCCTAACTGGAAACTTGTTGTTTTCACTCCACCACCTCTATTGAAGGGTGACTAACGCATATCACGTCTTTAGTCGTGCCCTTCGCTCCTGGACCACGAGCTGGCAGCAAGCCCCTGAATCCAGCCTCGACCCAAACAACGAAAACGGGCCGATCCCCTTCACATCAAGCTCTCTACTAGGCCTTGCTTATGTGCGCATCTATCTCAACATCGGACCCCATCGTCTACTCGAAACCCGAGATCCTGAACAAATCTCCCAGGCTCTGATGAAATGTCCCAGTGTGGAAAGAAGCGATGGTGTCATCTCAGCTCTGTTGTATGCTGCACATGCACTGAGTATTCCTGTGAGACTTGGAGTCGATCGTGTAGCTCGAAGTCAAGCCTTTTTCTGGAGTGTCCGCCATTCTCTCTCCGCCCTAGAGTGCGCTGTCTTGTTGAGCAAGTGGTTAGCATCTCTACAGTGTTCGGTGAACACCATCCCGCTAAATGGTAGGTTCAGTGTGACCTAGGGAGTTCATGGCTGATACGTGTCTACAGCAAGCGAAGATCGGATGCTCCACTGGGTGAGATGTATTGTCGAAGAGGCCTTTTCAGTTGTGGACTTTGAAGAAGAGGAAGTTGATGTGCAGTTGGATCCACGGGGCTTGAGTCTGGCTGTGCTCAAGATTTGGGCGCATTTCTTCAAAAGCAATACACAGTGGAGGTTTATAAATGTCATGGGGGTCAGCCTTCAGAGGTATAGAGAACTACTAATCATGGAGTATGGGAGAGAGCCTGGATAAGTGATGGTTGTGAATTAAACTCGGCGGGTTCGAGATGGGAATTTTTCACGCTTGGCTGCCGGTATGTTTCTACCACAGGCCCTGAAATTGGAGTTGCGGTGAAGGAACAGCCCTCATCAACCAAACGAAAGCATTCATTACTTTGAGAATTGAGCTGAGATATCTGCACTTTGTAATTGTTCGAAGCTCACTGGCTAGCCCTCTTCATATCCTCTTCCCACTCCGTTCTCACTTCTTCAGCAAAAGCGTCCTCGTTAAGTACACGCCATCCCACAATAGCCATGCCTTGTCCCCATTCTACAGCTCTAGTAAAAGACTTCTCCAGTGCTGCCGCATCCGCAAACCCGCTTGTATGGTTTCCCTGGCCATGGGCTGTGTCAATACCAAAGGCAACGTGAATACCTGGGCAGACATAGGTGACATTTCCCATGTCAGTGGAGCCTCCGATAAAGTCGGACGGCTCAAAGAGAGAAATGGTTTCATCTTTTCTGTCGCTAGAATCGACCCAAGGCGTGCTGTCGGCAGTGGCTGTATCCATGGCCTGAATGAAGGCTTTACACAGTGGAAGGGAAGATCGAAGGTCGGCGTACGTGTTGATGGGCTCGTATGAAACGGCACAGCCTGTTGCTAACGCAGCACCATCAAAGCAGGCCTTGACGCGAACCCAAAGACGCTCGGTCGCAGCGAGGGTATCGCTACGAACTGCCCAAAATCAGCAATATGCAACATGAAGGTTCCATCAGGGACGTACCGTAGTATGAAACGCTTGTCGTGCCGGGAATGACGCTTGGTCGATCTCCTGCCTCGTTAAAAACTCCATGAATTCTCTCATGTGGCCGGATCTGTTGTCGGAGCATAGAAACTGCATTATAAGAGAGACACACAGCGTCGAGGGCGTTGACTCCATTCCATGGCTCCATTGATGCATGTGCTGTCTTTCCCTGGAAGCTCACTCGCCACTTCACATTAGCCAACATCTTTGCTGCAGCGACTCCCGTCACGTTCCCGCTAAGGAGATATTGGGGCCCAGGATGTGTCATCAGGCATGCTGCCGCATCATTGTATGCTCCAGCCTCAATGAGAGGGATCTTTCCACCACCTCCTTCTTCTGCAGGGGTTCCCAGAAGACGAACCCGCCCTGGCTTTCCCGAGGCTTTGAGCGCATGAACAAGACCAATGAAAGCAGTGAGAGCGGAGGAGGCAATGAGGTTATGTCCACAAGCATGGCCTATTCCAGGGAGAGCATCATACTCAGCATTGAATACAACAAGGCGGCCACCAGAACCAAAGTCGGCAGAGAAGGAGGTTTCTACACCGTACGCATGGGGAGTAACGGTAATCCCCAGATCAGCGAAGGGAGGAGAGGTGAGGAGCGAGGTGAAGGTTGAGTGAGCTTGATGCTCGTGATAGGCGAGCTCCGGATTGGAGTGGATCTGTACATGTAAGCTGATGGATGATCAGTCAAGGGTTGTAGGGGTATCAACCTCGTAGTTGAGAGACTTGATAGATTCGTAGTGCGAATGAATGGAGGAAGATATAGCGGACAGGATATCCTCGGGAGATTGAGAAGCCATGGTTGATGCGATGTACGGTGTGAAAGCAAGAGGAGTGAGTTGTGGTCTTGTGCACTTTGACGTGACATGACGTCGAACTGGGTTAATTGCATATTTATTGGCAGCAACTGACGTCAACTGGGGCTAAACTGTATTCTCCAAACAGACCACTTCCTTATTTATTACTCATGATATGACATGATAATCAACTGTGATGAGTGTGGTCCAAGTGCATCCAGTGCGTCTTGTATTTGAAAGTCGACCTGGTTACTTATTGTAATCCATGTCGTCAAAAAATTCCGTCCGACTGTGGATATTACCATCTTCATCCGATAGCAAAAATCCCGCGACCCTGCCAACAATAGTCTGCCCGTGTATAACCCGACATGTCGGCATTGAATCCGCCCACAAGTGTCGTATCCTCATACGCTCAGTCGGGGGCTCTGAAGAGTGAGGAATTGTGTGCTGGCCGTCGTCCTCAACCTGAATCTTGTGCTCTATCTCCATCACCCGTCGGACCAAGGCTGTCATCAGGTTCAGATTCCACAGACTCTCCCGTGCACATGCGAGAGCTGGCATGAGACGCCAGAATCGTAACCTAGTCTTGAGATCTCGACACTTGAGCGTGCAGAAACTCATGACGGGCATGAATCCCATGTCGAATGTGAACCTTACTGAGCGTGTATCTCCACCCTTGGCCACTATTGGAATGCTCGAGGCTAGACTCTCTAGACGCTCAGCGAGATTCTTGAATCTCTCTAAATGACGGTCGTAGGGCCCTTCGTCCCTCTCCACGGCCATATCGGCCATGATTCGACATACGTCAAACCTAATAAGCAGAGACTGTTGCGCTATTACACTCGGTCGTTCAACGATTGTAGTGTTGCACCCTGAATCAGTAGACAAAAAGGTGGTGAAAAGAGTATCCCAAGTATCCAGAAGGGAGTTCACTTCTATCCCTTCATCGTACAAGCTATCGGGGAACGGCTGATGTCTTAATTGCCCGACTCGGTAGTCGTCGCCCAATCGCATAATACGAACCGACCGAGTAAAAAGTTCATCCATCATGGATCGTGCGTCGGTAAATGACTGAAAGCTTTTCGGTACTGAACCAGATAGGGCGTCAAGACTTGGGTAATGAGAGTCCTCCCTACCAAAGAAGAAAGGGAATAGACTCAGTCGTCGAAAAATGGGCTCGAGGAATTGTCGTGTCCATTCGTATCCAGCGCCACACTGCGAGAGCATGGTGATGCCGTGTTTGCAGTGTTTGAGAGCCGCTTCGTCATTTGACTGTAAGAATTCGATGCATATAAAGAGAATACACACAAGGAGAACCAATGGTTGCTTTTCCGGGGCAGTCATCGTCTTCAGCTCGCGGATGGCGGCGTTGTAATGTGTGAGTATTAACCTCTGATCCTGGGCGCCTGTGTCTCGAGACAAGCCAGATGGGAGGTTCTCGTAAAGGGAGCTAATGGCGACAAGAGAGTGGCGTACTGCAGGTTCAAAGTTGGCGAACTGCATGACTAGATGCGTCCAAAAGTATCGGTCTGCAGGACCCGATAAGAAGGGACCAGCAACGTCGCAGAAGTATTGCAACGCTCTACCTTCGTTTCGGGTCTCGATTCCAGGGAATGTACGAGTAGGGTTTGCCAAGAGCTGTTGGTTCTTCGGCCATAGCTTTTGCTTGTCTTGTTTCTGTGGTAGATAGCCATCACACTTTCGACCTGTTGATACACATCGATTGCATTCTGGCTTGGCTTCATCGCACTTGACTTTTCGGGCTCTATTTTGTTTTTTCATTTGTCAGATTTGGGGCTGTCTGTCACACATTCTGACTCTGGCGCACACCAAACTCACTTGCACGTAATACATCCCGTCCTGACTTTTGGACTTCCTTTTCTGGCCATGACGGCATAAGACGTAGTCTACAGAGGATCCAAGTGGTGCGATCACGAATCGCGTATGCCAGTTTTGTCCAAAACTAGGTCTTTACGCGAGACAGATAAGGCTGTAGGGCTGTAGGGCTGGATACGATACAATAGATAGCCATCGGTCTCAACGAGGATGAAAGTCACGATGCGATGGCAAACATACATACTTATGACAATTGGATACCCAGGAGAGTTTGAACCCAAGGACCGGAAGTGGGACAAGCAGGGATTAGTCCGAACAGACCAATTATATTCCAACGGAGTCATGTTTGAGTCCGAACTAATGGGGGCCATTGGGGGCCAAGGAATGGGGCTTGAAAGGGACTTTGATTGTGATTTGCTGCTAATTTCGGCTGTCCGCCTTGAGTTGGTTCAGGGTAAACTGTGCAGATGTCAAAAATAAGCACTCTAAAGGAGTTTTTATTCGTTTCATAAGCGCTTTGTAACCGGTTTTGAGCTTTCTTTCTTGCATGCTAGGGTAGTATCCTGTCGATGTGGATCACTAGCGGTTCCCAATTCATGGTAGGACTGGTCTTGGCCCCCAAATAAAGCAAGGTGAGAATTTAACCCCTGCTGTTCCGCGCGGTTATTACACAAATGACTTGAATGAGCCGACGAGAATGTCACTTGTCGTTCGAGAAGGAGGCTCGGCAGATTTAAGGTTTGGAAAAAGCATGTTGGCAGCTAAGAACAGCCACAATCGACTAAACCCCTTTTCTTACACAGGTAGGGAAAAGTGAGGCGCAGCTAGCGAAGATCTATCTACTCCGTATTATATATGAGAATACATTGCCAGATTAGATTGCCAGGAAACCACCACCTAGTTTTTCAGAGTACATCGCATCAGTAGAAAACGCTTGTTCCGGAAGCCTTCTTGTCTCCCCAAAAGGCCCAACAGTCTTCAACCAGGCCCTGAGGGTTAATGGTAGCTGGAAAATGTCCTCCAAGAATGTTTGTGGTCTTCTTGCGGAAGAAAGTGATGTTTCCTTGACGTTGAGCCCACTCCAGAGGCTACGTAGAGATTCATATTAGCAAGTTGGGCTTCCAGCTCGAAAGAAGGATGAAACCACGTACCACATCGTATCCTGCGTCACCATAATATTTGACGACGCCAGTAGGTTGCTTAACGTAGGGGAAAACGCCCTCAAGGATGCCTTCCTATTGTGGGAAATATGGTTAGTAATTAAAGCAAAGCAATGACAAACGGGTTGGGGTTCATACGCGATCAGCTTCCTTGTAAAGCCTAAATCCACCATAGGGACCTTGGATATAGTTCATCATAGACCAGGTAATCATCTCTTCTGTTCCCCACTCATAGCCCGGGCTCAGCATTCGCATGCCCATGTACTGCCAAGCAAGCCAACCCACGGGACTATCAGTAAGGCCGATTGCGACTTGAAGCGGGACAGACTTCTCAATATCCCAGTATGCTGCAGTCCAGGAAAAGCCGGGGTCTGTCAACATGCTGATAAGGGACGTCTCCTCTGGAGTGGTCTGGTTCTTGGTGAAACGTTCCAGATCTGTCGAGTTTGGCGATACGTTGAAAAGGTTGGAGAGGATAGAGACCAATGAGTCGGGATGATCCGGCGACATGGTCCTCAGGATATGACTTCCAAAGTCTCCTCCTTGGCCGACATACTTGGTATAGCCGAGCTGGGCCATCAAGTCGTTGAATCCTTGGCCCATCTCGCGGGAACCCAGACCTGGACGACTAGGCGCAGGCGAGAAGCCGAACCCTGGCAAGTCTGGCGCCACCACATGAAATGCTGGAAGAGTATCGTTTGGGGGATTGGTGAGTAAATCGATAATGCCAGCCACTTCATGAAAGGTGCCTGGCCAGCCGTGGAGGAACAGTAGGGGAATTGCATCGGTTCGGTTGGATTTATGATGCACAAAGTGTAGTGGGATGGGATGAGTGTAGTTCTCCCCAGCTTTGACTGTCGTTGTGAAATGATGGAAATTCTCATTGAGAGACTTTTCAACTTTTCTCCAATCGTATTCCTTTGCCCAGTATCGAGACCAATTGCCCACGACATGTGAAGGGACTCCGTCGACATAGTCGGGTTGGTCCATGTCGACGACAAGGCGCGTCTTCTCGACCTTTGCCTTTGTTTCGTCGATAAATGTTTGGTCGACATGGATGGTAAATGGTTGAGGTTTATTGCCAAATTCGGCGTCAAAGTTTAAGCCATTGGTGGGCTTCCCAGCGACGAGGGCTGCGAGCTGGCTAGCAAGAAGTGCCTGGAGTCCGAGTGCAATCATCTCGTTGATTTGATTGCGCTTGTTGAGAAATGGGTTGTATTCTGGTTCTTCAACACGGCATGGCCGTAACACGATGGTATTATATAGGTATGGCATAGTCTGCTTAGAATATATTCCACTATGTCATCTCGTCAACCGGCTTCCGATCGGACGAAACTCATCCGTCGAAACTACATTTTGGGCATGTTACGAGTGGAATCTTCCATGTCCAGAGAACTTAGCCCGGAGATTTGGTCCGGATAATGTGGACCAACGAGGTGCAAGGATGAAGATCCCAGATTTACCCACCGCTGTTCCATTACTCAGTCCAAACTCCGCGGACTCCGACGAACTCCGTCAGCAACAAAACTACCCATCGCTTATTAAAGAAAAGATAAATCCTTCAATGCCTACTCCGCAGGCTTTGGAAGACTCCTACGGACAACTCTTTCATTAATCAGCACCCTAAACAGGGTTTGCAGTCCTTCCAAGTGGAATACGAATCTACCTACGTTGCTGTCATGGAGAACAGACAAAGGAGGGGTCTTGGGCGCAGAAAGGTGCGCTTCCCTACTTGCCTGTTACATTGCGCTAATGGTAAAGTTAGGCATGCGATTTTTGCTGTCGAAGAAAGATGCGATGTGATGCAAAGAAACCCAAGTGCTCTGGATGCTCTATGCATAACGTTGCTTGCGTATGGACACCTGGTCTGCCTGTGGGGAAAAACCAGCCCAAACCTAGCAGTAGCAGACAAGAGAAGTAAGATCCTAGTCCATCATAGCTCATGCATGGTGATGGACATGGCTAACATTCAAAGTTCTATAAATGATGACCGTTTCGTGAATATTGAAGACCGTCTGCGAGCGATCGAAGCCCATCTATGGCGGACTGCTTCAGCCCCAGAGTCAGGTACTGACGGGCAACATATGAATGAATACCCTCCCTCGCCATCAATCATCGCTGTCGCCAGCCCCGAACATAATGGCGGCTTAACAGCCTTCGAATCGCATGAGGCTGAAGAGTTCCCCCTCCCTCCTCGGCATGAAATCGAGTCACTTATCTCAGATTACTTCAAAGGCTTCAACCAAGCTATGCCTTTGTTTACCCAGGAAAGCTTTATGGAGATGCTTCAAGAGTGGTACCGACTCCCAAGTCAACGAGACCAAACATCATGGTCCGCCATAAATGTGGTCATTGCCTTGTCCCTGCGATATGCCGCATCTGAAGACATCATCGCCAGGAACGATAGGGATAACATGGCTTCCATATGTCTCAGCAACGCTCAGTCCACCATCGAAAGTCTCGTATATCGTGATCAAGATCTGAAAGGGCTTCAAGTTCTCTTGGGTTTGGTCTTGCTTTTTCAGGGCACTGCTCATCCTCATCCCACATGTGTTTTGACTGCGACGGCAGTAAAGCTAGTCCATCGACTTCGGCTTCATCGAAAGAACGACATGGATTCGAGAAATTCAGCAGAGCGGGACCGCCTATTCTGGATCGCCTACATCATCGATCGGGATATCTCGGCGCATACTACCGAGCCATACCTGCTGCAGGATCATGACATTGATATTGATGTCGACGGATGTACAGATTCCAACGACACGGCTGGATATCTATTTGCAGGGAACGATCAACTTCGCATCAACTTTCTCCAACTTCGCATCCAACTGGCTCACACCCAAGGCAAGGTATACGATCAAGTACACTCTGTTCAGGCCTCGAGGTTCTTTGCAGGCCGAAGACGGGGAGCCACCGATCGTCTACATCGAATGCTTGAAGAGTGGTACAGCAAGATCCCCGATCACTTCACATTTGGAAAAGCTGCTCTGCTGGAACGTGCCCCGCGAAGGCATTGCATCTCACTCCACATTGCCTACTATCAGTGTCTTTTCTCGGCTCATCGGGTTCATGCCCCCAACATGGTTTGGGTGCAGCGCTTGACAGACTTTAGTGGTGGTCTCGAAAGAGATGGTGTTGATGATTCGGAGGCAGGCTCTTCGTTACTACCACCATATTGGGCAACCCTGGTAGAAGCTGCAAGGTCATTGTTAGCATTGTTGGATCTCATCGAGGTTCACGATTCTGCGTTACGATGGTAAGTCCAGTGCGGTAACCTCTGTGGCCCATGATCATGAACTAATATGAGGAAGGAGTGCAATTTGCACTTGTCAAGCCGCAATCATAATCCTAGCGGCAAACAATTTGACCATCTCCAAGCACGACCTCCACGACCAGATTGAGGCTGATGCTGAGAGAATAGAGAATGCTCTCAAGACGGTAGAGCAGAGACGAGGCGATTTTGGAGATGGGGCGGTCAGAATGATGTTTTCAGTATGCTCTGATTTGAGCAACAGAGCTGCATTGGCTGTTAATAGGTTTCGTGAAACTTCGGCGTCTGGATCAATCTGGGAGGAGGAGGAAGTAGGCTTGTGAGCGAGCTCCTTGTTGAGATGGTTTTCTTCTATGGTTTCTGATGGATACTTGATAAACGCTTACATGGTAATGAATAAAACTGCTCGTAACCAACCTGTGTATTATAGTTCATGTGTGGTGCTTGATGTCATATTATTTCCTTCTCATACATGGTGTTTCCGTCCATAGACCACGTTGCATCCGCGACGTGTTCTTCTACAGATCACAATGAGTTCTCAAAACTCGCATGGGCGATAAATCAGGCGTGGATATCTTGCAGAGATTCTCCGTGGAATTACTGCATAAACTAGGTAAGAAAGAACAACTACCTTAGCAAAGAGGATTATGTGTTCAGAGAAAATGCCACCAAATCTCAAAATAAAAGGCATAATAATACCTTGACAAGAAACAAAACAGATATACTGGTACCTTGTATAACTCTGGGGACCATTCCAGTATACGGCTCTTCACCCTTAATCCAAAATTCCTTGCTGTTTAGAAAAGTCAATGATTTCAGTGATGCTTCTTTCCAGGCTAATCCAATCCCTTCCAGCCCATTTCTGAAGCAACCCAAGCGCAATATCTTGTTCAATTTTATAGGTCAAAGTAGGGTTACCCGGTACAAAGTCATCCGGAAACTCGACAGTAGGATATGCAGCACGCAAGATGGCCAAGCAATCGTTCCAGTTTAAGGATCCAGCTAGAACTTGAATGCGTGAACCCTTGACATCTGGGTCGATAGTTGCCGCGACGTAAATAGTAGCTACGTCACAAACGTGTGCGTAGTATACTGTAGATGCTGTTGTGATCAGCTTAGTTACTTCAAAGGCGAGGCATAGGGTTGACTTGACTTACACGCTGAGGTTTCTTGCATAGCCTCTGTTTTCCCAAGATACAACTGGTGGAGGAGCTGCATTGGCAAGGGCAAAAGATGCCTCTCATGCAACGGCTCACCCATGATCCAGCAAGGACTGACTGCGTTGACGACCCATGGCAGCTCATTCTCCTCCACATACTTCCACACTGCCTTCTCAGCCTCAACCTTGGCGGCTATAAACACGGGAAGCATACGACTCCACTCATACGGCGGCGGTGCCCTCGCTGTCTTTACCATATCTTCATTCCACGTCTCCAAGTTGGTGATTGTCGATGTATCGCCGGGTACCGGCGTGACTGCCGACCAAAACGTTGATGCAAAGACGAACCGCTTGACAGAAGGGGACTTGGCAGCAGAACGGCATACCGTCAAGGCAGCCTCAATAGTTGCGGGAATAGTCGCATCGGGATCTGGTGAGATATCACTGATGATTGCAAGATGGATCACAGCCGAAACACCCTTAACGGCATCGTCGAAATCGTCAGGCTTTGATACATCGGCGAGAACAAGCTCGACCCTCCCCTCGTCAACGAACGGCTTCACAGAGGGATGGTCGAGGAGCCATCGGCTATATTCAAGGTTTCGAACTGTACCACGCACGTTGAAGCCTTGCTTGAGGAGCTCCATAACCACGTGACTGCCGGAGTAGCCATTGGCCCCAGTAACGAGGACCCATGAACCTTGGGGGATGGCAGTTGGTGATTCGCTCATATTGAATGGCTGCGGGCGTGAAAATGAGTTGAGGAGGAAATAATAATAGTGAGAGGATAAGAGGAGACGGAAGAGCTGGTGAGAGCGGCGCAGCGCAGGCGACCTGTTGCCTAATCATCCAGCATTGCATTCGGTGTAATTGGTGGGGATGGTTCCACTATAGGGGCTTTGGTCGGTGATAATTGGTTCTTACGATGACCCCTTTTTGTGGCTTTCTTGTCGCAAATGGCGGTCTCTTGAATATTTAACTCCCTGTCAGACGAGAAGTGCTCAAGTTGGTTTAGCTTGAAGGTGAGTTCTGTCCAAGACGTGAGCACGCGTTGAGTTGCGTCAAAGCAACCCTGTCCTTCCTCCATTCGCTTCTTCATCGACGTATGGACCCAAAGCGGATGTTGATCATACATGACCGGCAAGGTGGTACATTGCACTGGAGGTATTCCACAAAATAAAATATCACTTACACTCATATCTCCTTACCTATAACTGCACATATTTTGTCGTTGGAACCCAGGCCAAGAGATGAGGACTCACCGGGCAATGTTAGCTAGACAATGACGGGCCAGACACTCATCACTTAGAATGCTTGGTCTTTCCGTCGGCGTCCAACCCCATTGCGTTCATTATCCCACCCAGCACCTCATCCTTGGTATTAAACTTCTTCTCCTCAAGGGCAGTCCGAATATTCTTCAAAACGCGTGAGCCCGCTGCATCATCCATGAGACTCTTCTCTTCTTCCTTTGTGAGTCTATCGAGGAAATCCTGCAACATCCAGGCCACAGGATCATTGATGGCAGGATCTGTCACAAGCCGAGAGCCATCGGCCACCGCTTTGGACCTCTTTTTGGCCTTGTTTCCGACAAGTGCCCCCCAAACTGCACGAACTAGCTTCCACGCTCGCGCTGCGGCTATTATCGAGAGTGTCGTGACACCAGTCGAGATGAACTGGATCTGCCCAAGTATCTGTGACTCGTCGAGCCTGAGCAGTTCGAGATACCGTTTCTCAATCTTGACAAGCGTGCCGTATGTTCGAGGATGCAAATTGGCCATGTCGCTATACAACTTCTTGGCCTGTCGGAAGAATTGTAGTGCCTCAGAGTATGGTTCCTGGGAGGACCAGAAAGACAAGTTGCCGGTGATGGACCGCATCTGCTCGAAACGGCTGGGAAACACGCCAGGGAGGACCGGATCTCGCAGAGGTAGCTCAAATAAACGAACAGTAACGGGATCATGGTTTGGCATAATCTCCATCTTTGTCGTCTTCGTCTCACCCTTGTCTGTCACCTCTGCTTGCGGTGGTAACTCGGTAGTAAAATGAAGCAACGCCGGGCCAGTGATCCGCCACGCACTGCAAAGAAAGTTCTTGGGGCAAGTAATGTAGTGGAAGTTGGCCCGGCCGAAAAGTTCATACTTGTCCCGATACTTAAGAAGCTCGTTGAAGGCCTTGTCCCACTCGTCGATATCTCCCTCCATAGGCTTGGACTGGGCTGATGCATAGATCCAGTGATGCCATGTTGGTGTGAATGAATGACGACGTCGCCGGCGATAAAGATCGCCAAGACTGCCCACTTGTTCCAAGTGATTTGTATCCCAATTGGTAGGCCTCTTGAGCCCTAGCTTGTCAACCCAGTCGGTAGGGTTGCGCAGTTGCGGGATGTAATACGGTCGAATAATGGCATCGAGAAAACTAGTCCGGCCAGGGACTGACAACCAGCTGTACGCCCGGGCTGATACGGTATCTCGTAGGAGAAACTTGGCAGTGTCATGATGTCTCTGTAGGAACCACTGGCCAAGAAAGACACCTTCAACAAGTCCAAGAGCGATGGTACAAGACGAGCATATGAGGACAAGGAGCATGCATAGCATGAGCTTACCCTTAAGCCATCGCCAACAGCAGCGGATGTAGCTGAACATGGGGGGCAGTATGTTGCTAGCAGCAATGAAGAGATGAGGGGTGACGTGAAGAGGAAGAGACAATGTAAAAATTGAGGTTTTGCTGGATATTTATGAGTTGTATCAGTTGTGTTACGGAGGGTATCGGCTCTTTCTCTAAGCGAGGGACCAATTTAAAATTACATCATCTTGGCCTTGTTTCGAGAGTTCTGGCTGGTCAGAGAGCGAGCATCTGCTGCCTAGAACAGGGATTGAGCGAGTGACGCGCTAATAATCACGCACTTACCTACAGGGTTGGTCGTCTGCCTAATGCAACAGCAAGAATTCGGAGCAACTGTCAAGGATCAAACAAGAAGAGTAACGAAGGCAGCTGCGATATAGCTGATAGCTAGATGGGGTCTAATAGATGACTCTGTTGATTCTTATCCTTCTACTTGCCCTGATCCCCTTGAGCTTCTTATACCTATTCTAAGGCCTCTTTCTCGCTTCTATTAGCTTCTAAAGCCTTCTCTTTCTCGGCGTTATTCCTTCTATCTCGCTGCTGATGACCCTTATACCTGTGCTTCGATGATGCGTATACCCTGCGATCCGATCGCGCAGCCCGATTGGCTGCGCCCCTCTTATGCTCATGACAGCAACTCAATGAAGTCTGAGAGACTTTTGAACCGATAATGGGGCTCTGTTAAGAAATTTTGGTCAGTAGGGGAGCCATCAAGAGCCGCTTATAGTAGAGATACTTCATCTTTTCAACTATGGAGCTTTGTGGGGTGGAAGTGAACCGAGTTTAGTTCAAGCAGACCATTGACACAATTCAGATTCCCATACCTCGAAATGCCTAGGTACAAAGCCATTTGTCCATAAACTCAACTAGCTTAGGAACGCTTTCCTCTGTTTCTTGGTAAAGGTCTATATGCGTCTTTCCCTCCACGACGAATAGCTCCTTAGGCTCCTCAGCGCGATCAATTACAGATTGACTATATGCCGATGTTTCGGCTTTACTACCCGTAATCATTAGGAGAGGGCGAGGTGAAATCCATTCGATAAATGAAAATGAGTCGTAGGAAATCAGTAGATCAAAGCTCCTGACGAGCTGCAAGTTGGTACAATTTGGGTGCTGCCATTGTGTTGTTGAGTAGTACTTGGTAGCGGCCTCTCCGAAATGATCCAGGATGTTATAAGAGATAGGCTCAGCTCCTTTAGCTTCATCAACTCGAAGTTGACCTGCACGTGTGAGACCATTATCAAGAGCTCCCTTGTCGATAACGCCATGCTTCCGTAGACCGTCTCGTGTAAGAGCTCCCCAACACACCCCGACTACGGCTGCAACAGCCCGGATGCGAATGTCGGTTTGTGCTGCCGAGATGCCATAGCCACCCGAGGCGCAGATACCGACAACACCTATCTGATTAGGGTCAACTTCTCCATCAAGAGTAGATAAGAAGGTAACCGCATTTCGGAAATCTTCTGTGCGTTGATAGGGATCTTCAAGGTTTCGTGGCAGACCGCCGCTTCCTCCTTGGTAGGCTGCGTCGAATGCTAATGCGACGAATCCATTTTCCGCGAGGCATTTGGCATAAAGCCCAGAAGCCTGTTCTTTGACACCAGTACCTTGGTGGCCGACAACAATAGCTGCTTTCTTGCCATCTGCGGCTGTGGAAGAAGGAAGGTAAAGGTTGCCGACAACTTCAATGCCACGGCTGAAGAACCGTACAGGTCTGATAGACGCAGCCATGAAGAGATGATGCCCAAAATGGTAAACTATATTGAATATTAATAGAAGCGTCGTTGTGTGATACTTTATATATCTCACCAAACACACAAAGGCGGGTTATTAGAGTTTAGCTATCTCCGAAACGGGGACTATCATTATCCTAACTCCGACCTTGGGCACTCGATATGATAGAGACTCGTCTCTTTACGATGAACCAAGTTCTCTGTGGTGAGGTGGTTCATATCTTGCAATCTGTGGCGATCACCATCAAGACCCCGAGGCAAACTTTGCTTACAGAGACTCACTGTTGGTAGTCTTGCTAACTCGGCGTATGGTCATCTTTTAAACACCGAGGGCTTGTATAAAATGGCAGATATAACTGTGGCGTGTTATAATGGTTGGTCCTCTGATAATCGAGTGTGGTAGTGGTGAAGGGTTAGGGGACGGAGGCGGAGCAGCAACTCTTGCACGACTGCTGGTCCTGATACGGATGGCCATTCGCTCGTCATTGGAAGACAGATCGTCGAGGAAATAGAGGAGAAAGGAAAAGGGAGCCTGATTCTTTTGCGAGCGCCGGTTGACCCCATCACTTCACGTTATTTATGAACGGACAAGCACTCTCAAAGTTATTAGTAGGCCTCCTCGCTGTCTTTCTTATTTATCTTTTACTACCTCTATTCACTCCTGGCACTCTTCTTCGTAGTCTCCTGATGTATCTTGATCTTCATGTTGCAAGATATCAGACCCGTCACCCGTCTGTACGTCGTCCAAGTTTGCATGAACGCCTCCTTGAGCCCCATGGGCGCTGTATTCTCGTTAACGGTATTTCCTAAATCGATTCGTGTAGCATTGCGACTTACTTTCGCAATCTGGTATGGACCATGTCCTGGTGGAGTTGGACAGCAGCCTCAGTCCTAAAACGTCCCCCACAGAATACGCACTCATATGGTTTCTCGGCTTCGTGAGCGCTGATTTCCAGTTAGTGACATATTTCTCACCGTAGTCAAACAGAGTGCGGCTTAGAGGGAACGCAATGTAGCGTGTAGTAGTGCGCACATCACTTACTTGAGTTCCTCAATCGTCTTGAACCGCTGAGGCTTCTCAGCGCAGCATTCGCACATGAAGAATCCTTCCCCCTGTGTAGTAGGCGTTGATGGATGTTCACCCTCAGAGGGTAACGAAAGCCGTCGCACTCCCCCTAAAGGAGTAACATCCTCTCTGCGACGAACTGACGCTTCACCAGTTTCTTCATCGTCAGTAGGCGAGTGTTCTGACCTGTTCTTGGAACCCCCCTTTTCTTGTTCTTGCACGCTGGTTTCTGTGTCTGATGGGGAATAAGGTTGCTCGTCAGGCTCCATCTGATTCACCTCTCCAGATGGCTTAACGCCGGCCAGGTATATCAAAAGGCTCGGACTCTTTCTTTTCCGACGTCCTGGTTTCTTGTGCCTCACCCACTCAAACTCAGTGGTATCCTCCTGGGGCTTCCACTCATCTGATACTAAGGGCCCGCCACGTCTCTCACGGATTGATTTTGTGTGCCCCCACAGCCGGTCTTGTTCTGGCTCAGGCACCCAGCGCTTGATCAAGACATACTCAGGATCCGGATCAAGGTCAAAGTCAATCCCGAACGTCCGCAGTGTCTCAATAGATAGATGCCTGCGAGACATGCGTGTGAAGATCGGCCGACCATCCTGCACAGCCGGATCTGGCTCGTCGACTGGGTCGACGGGCCTGATGGTGTCCTGCTGCCAAGTCATAATTCTTTCTGTGGAGGCCCCGACCCCGCTCTCAGATTCGTCCGCGCTAGGTTCCTGAGGCCGTGATGATGGAGATGGAGGCTCGGAAGTAGTCCTTGGATCCGAGTCTCTAGCAGGTGGCCGAGCCGGCGGTTCGGTCTCTAATGCTGCCTCGGACCCAACATTTGCATCCTGCCCAGTAATCTTTTCTTCCAATTCAGCGATGCGGCTCATATAAGTGTGCCGCTAGATGTCATGTATTAGCATCGATAATACATGTAACCAGATTGACTTACAATTGACTGAAACTTGCCCTCCACTTCGGTACCTGATGCTGTCTGTATGGCCTGATCTAGGACCTTGCACGCCCTCGCGTAAACCTTCTTAGCTTCTTGAAAGTCCTCGACATTCTCGAGCTGGACCGCAGTACTTTCATGTCGCGAGGCGATTTGGAGAACTATGTTTTGAGGGCTATCTCCCATGCTGGCCTCGCGCGCTTCGTTTGGCGACTCCTCTGTTCCTGGAATTGATTTGTGCTCCTCTGTAACCTCGTTGATTATATTTCCCGGGTCATGATGAAACCTCTGGGGATCTTCTAGTTCTTCCCCTGGAACGGGGTAAATGAGATTTGGGATTGGCCGTTCTCTCCTATACTCTCCTAGCGGTTGGCTTGGACCGTGGAGATTGTAACCATCATCATCTCTGTCTGCCGATGGCTCTGTTGTCTCTCTTCGTAGGTGTGAGGGCTCACGCCCTTGCTCGTTAGCCCTGTCCACAGAACACTCGTCGCTGTCCTCTGTAGCACGGGCGGCGTTGTCCGGTTCCTCCCGCTCGTCAGGCCGAATCTGCAGGTCCTCTTGATCACCTAACACGGTTGTTTCCAATTGCTCTTGAGGCTCATGAGGTCCGGAAGAAACCTCAGAAGTGTCGGAGCCCACCGATCCGGCGTTCATATCGGATGCTACATCATTCTGTTTGTCACTTTCGATGTCGTTCTCCGGCAACTCATCTTTGATGTCTGGAAGAGCGAACAGAGCAAGTTGCTCTAGATGTCGACCGACGTGCCTGACATAAGAGTTCAAGCCAGAAACGACGTGCCCACAAAGCGGACATTCCTTGGAGATATCGTACGGGACAGGTATTTCACCGCGAGCTACTATGGTGTTGAGGTGCTCGTTGTTTGCATTTGGTAAGTGCTGATGACGAATGTGATCCCCGAGTTCCAGCGAAGAGGGGAACATGCCCTTGCACTTGAAGGGGCAGGACCATATCCGCCAGTGGTACTGGGCGACGTGAAGTTGCCATCGATGACGTCGATCAAAGTCGGTGTTCGACTCGGTACACCGTGAGAAGAGACAGGTGTACGGCCGAAGATCTCCAAAAACGTGGCGTCTAGAAGAGTTATTAGATATTGTCAGATGTATTGTGCAGTAAACTCACTTCCATGCTCTTCGAGTGCTGGCAGATATCATTCTGTAACAAAACGGACACTCAAAAGCGCCCTTCTCTGCCTCAGGTGGTGGAGGAGGAACCTTGAGTGGAGGAGCTGGCTTCATCTGTCCGTCCTCTTGCATCAAAAAGCCAGCCGAGGTAGCATACGATGTCTCCGAGATGGCCGTATCAGACCGGTTGTCCTCATCAATAACTGTAGTTCCCTTGAAGTGCTCTGGAAGCGACGATGCTACGGTTTTCGGGATAATCTCTGTTCGGCTCGTATCCTTCTGGGTTTCCTGATCCAGGCCTGCGGCCAACTTGGCATGGTGTGCCTCGCGGTATTTGAAGAACTGGCGCCGGCGGGTGATGAACTTCCCAAGAACATCAGGTAAGGCTTTATCGGCCCTAGGGAATTTGTCTCTGACGTAGCGAATGTCGTGTGCCTCATAGAAGGACACGTCCTCAGACGGACCAGCACCGAGCTTCCGGAATCTCTCATGTGGTGCTGGGTTGGCAATAGCGACAGAGAGTCGTAACAAGCAATCGATAGCTTCAGATATATCGGCACAGAGTGATGACAATCTTGTTTCTAACGAGACATCCTCGTCATCATCGAGATCTGAGTCGGTAAAGTCGTCTTCGCTGCCTTGACCAGTACTTTCTTGAGGAGATGGAGGCTCGTCCTGTGTATCCTTGGTATCTCTGGGTGAATCTTGATGCGAAATGAGGACAGAAGCATCCTTCAGAGACTCGGATATGTCCCCGAGAAGATAAACCACTTGCTCATGTACATGGGGCGCCTCTCTCAACCGGTGATCAAGAGAGGCTGGGCCACCCTGATGAGCTGCCAGGTTGCCAGCCCACATCTTGAAACGGGTGATCTCATTCTCAAAGGTCGACAGTAGCCTAAGAAGATCCTCCGACTCCCCTCGGTCACCGGGGAACTTGGCACTTTTCTTGAACAATGTCCCAACGTTCCGAAACGAGCTGAGGATGTTTTGGACGTTGCGCGCAATTGCACCCCGCTCTTGACTACGATCCATGGCAACAGATGACCATAGCAAAGGCCATGCGGCTGAAAAGATGGGGTTGCCAATCGCTAGCTTTTGATCCCGAGGCTTTCGATGGGCGGTCTTTGCGTTTGAGTGGTAGCTGTCGCAGGAGGTTGAACTGAAGGCTAGAAACAAGGCTCACCAGGCTCGCCATCTTTACCATTCTCAGACATGTGCGGGGTTATTGAAAAGAGGCCTTTTATTGGGCTGGGCGGGCATAACCTAAGCTGATCCTTCAGCCTCAATAATCCCTCAAGAGCACTCACCCCACCACGCTCTCGATTAGCCACCGTCAAGATCCGATTGAAATGGTATATGATTTGTTTCACTGACCATGTCTGGCTTCGAAGTTGCAGGAGTTGTCTTGGGGACACTTCCACTCGTCGTGACAGCCTTGGAGACCTACAGCAACTTCCTGCGAGACTGGGGTAAGGCCCCAGCTGAGCTGAGGAGTCTTAACCGGCAACTGTCGACGGAGCGAGTGAGACTGTGCAACGTCTGTGAGCAGCTTATTAGCGATGTAGTGCCACAGCGAGATGTTGAGCCCATGCTACAAGATCCATTTGGGCCTCTGTGGCAAGGGAAGGAGACTAACGATAGGGTTCGACAGAGGTTATGGGACTCGTACGGCCCGTTCGAGGATACCGTTAAAGAAGTTGAAGAGGCTCTGGATAGTGTGATGCAGCGACTGAGAATAGATGTGTCACCTGATGGAAAGGTAAGGAAACGCGTTCCCTCTTGCGATCTTCTGGCTCAGTTATCCCATTGAGGTATCCCATTGAGGGTCGGGCTTCATTGTTACGAGCTACTGACCGACACGATCTAGGTTCAATGGGTTGAACGGAAAATGGTCACCCGTGACTTTAAGAAGTTACTCTACCGTCTGAACCGAAAGGACTATCAAGAAGCTATTCAGACTATCTCCACGGGGGTAACAAGTCTTGAGCGCCTAGCACAACAAAGTGTCGACCTTGAGCCTCGACGCCGGAAACAGTCTCGATGCAAAGTTTTCAACGTCTTGCGGGATCTCTCCACCAGCATCTACCGAGCTCTTTGTTCCAGCATTCTCTGTAATGACTCACACGATGTCAGTCTCGAGTTGGCAACACGATTTATCGAGATTGGGCATCAGGCGGATGATGAGAGGATCATTAAAGATGCTCAGTTCAAAGTAGCCATCTCTTTTGAAGTTGACCAAGGCCCGACGAGGAAAAGGTTTTGGGATGAGGTCAACATCAAAACTGCTTCAGTGCCAATGGTCGAACCACCTACACCGTACGTTGTTGCTGCAAAGACGAAGAACATGAAGCGCGTCTCCTTTGGGATTGATCGGGCCCTTTCTCGGTTACGTCTCACAGAACCTGCTGCAGATGTCAAGCCAAATCTCAAGACGGCCATGGCTTTATTCAATCGACCTGTTACCGACATCGCATTTATGAAAACTCCCGAGGAGAGCAATACTACAACGATAACCCCCGTCAATCTCTGTCTCGCCCTTAGAGAAGCTCACCAAGAGAGACCAGACTGCTATGGTCACCTGATTGATAGAGAGTGCAGCCACCGTCACTTCCAGGTGTATCCACTAGGAACCACAGTCAATAGCGACGGCTGGTCAATAGTGACTCTTGACGAAGTTCTCGAGGGCAGAAAAGGGCTCAGACCATTGATATCGTTGGCTGAAAAAGTCAGACTCGCACTCGCCATCGCCTCCAGTGTACTACAACTGAGTAAGACACCTTGGCTTCCCGAGGCGCTGACCCGAAAGAACGTGCATTTCTTCAGACGCGGCAATACCCTCTCATACGAGCATCCGTTCCTACAGAAGAAACTTCCCGAGTGTCCAAACAAGTCTCTCGGCAATAACGATGACAGTGAGACCGGCTTGTTTTCGAACAATCCAACACTATTCGCACTTGGTATGCTGCTATTGGAGATCATCCTGGGCTCTTCACTAGACCAGCTATGGCAGCCAGAGAACGATAGCCCCGATGATGACAGCAATGGTCTTATTCGCGACTTGACCATCGCGAACCGGATGCTGGAGCAGAGAGTAGCCTTAATCAATCCGGCGTACAAAGCAGTGGTAGAACGGTGTATAGGGTGCACTGAGTCTAAAGGACTGGACGAGGAAGGCTTCCGACAGACTGTTTATAATGGAGTTGTTAGGGAGTTGGAAGCAATATCTGAGTATACAAATCTTGGGATATGAAGGGTTAATCTTGGAAAAGATAGGGTAGTCATCTTAATTTACCACGAATAAACAGAGGTACGAGCCAAGACATTCCATGCCCGACTGGTTATGAGAACTAGATTCCGAGAGACAGCTTGGAATTTGCCTTGAGCAATGCCACACTTGCGGTGCTTCTGGATTGGTCAACTGTGTATCGCTGCGCCTCTTGTGTGTTTGAACCTACCTATCAAGCGACCTGAAAAAAACACCGCCGCTGATCCTATATAATTTTGGCTGTGTGACCGGCGGTGTTTTTTCAGGTCGCTTGCCCTATGTGGAACACAATAGACGAATATGCCCAATGACAACGACAAAAGTAAATCCCTTCTCGCAGGTGCCAAGTCAATAGCATCTTGGATGCTGCTTTGCAATCTGCCTCGCCTAATACTCGACGTGATCAGGCTCGGCAAAGACAGACCAACAGTGCCCAGAGCAGCCCAGGAAATGCAACACAAGAGTAAGCTCACCGCCCAGCTTGGCTGCCGTGGCTGGGTGGCTGCATAGACAAAATCAGGCTGTTGAAATCAAGCCCAATAATGATGATGGATTGGCGGTGTCGTCTCTTTTCTCAACGCCACTTGTAGCACCTGGCCAGCCTATGCCTCCCCTGTCCCTTTCACTGCCTCGGCTTTTGCATCATTCGAGTCAGCCACGTCTGCCTTGCAAACCACCAGCGGACTGTTCCAGACTCGGCGCTTGCTCGAGCATTTCTAATTGGCCTATTAGGCTGTGCCTCTCGTCTGCTTTGCGGGCAGGCAGGCGGTTAGTTATATTTAACAGACAGAGCCCATCTTATCCCGCCCGGCCTTTATTCATCTACGAATCGCCGAGACAACGTTTTGTTTGCTCACCTCAATGGCCCACTCGTGATTTCCGGGGCCACATTGTCTTCCCATACCGACAACAACATGGAGGTTTTAGGCGCCGTTGCTAGCATCATCGCAGTTGTTCAGCTGACAGGCACTATCATCACCCTTTGCAAAAAGTATCTCACCAGTGTGGCAGACCTTAAACATGATCTCAACTGCATCATCATCGAGGTTTCAACATTGAGGAGCATCCTAGAGCTAGTAGAGAATGCCGTCAAGGGAGAAGGGGACAAATCGCCCATTCTTGACGCTCTCAAAGCTCCCGTCTCTGGTTGCCAAAAAGTTCTCACTGATCTTACGGCTCTCCTACGTTCAACTCAATGCGAAATTCCCGATGAACAGATTCGCATGCGGGACAAGGCTTCCAAGATGTTACGGCGGGTGGAATGGCCATTCAAAGGAGACGGTGCGAAAACGATGCTTGCCGATCTCAGCCAGTACAAGAATGCCATCACTATGATTCTAGCCGCAGATTCAAGGTAGGTCTAGGACCTGCCAATGTAATGGGCATGAAAGACTGCTTTACTAACGGCCAACCGATGTTAGCTGGGGGGTAAGGGCGCTCCGACTCAATGTTGAGGAACTCATGGATGACTTGCAAGGTATGCTGCAGAGTTCCGAGAAAATTCGACGTTCACGTTGCTGGCAATGCAATGACTAACCGCACTTCTTATCCAGACTCGAAAAGATGCGAGTTATTGTCCCGACTGATGTCTACGAGTCCCGCAGGAATTCACGTCGAAGCATCCGATCGCCACAACGATCAAACTTGCCTCTGGTTGCTGGAATGGCAGGCTTGGAAACAATGGCAAACCCCACAAGGACCCCGGTGCATCTGGATCCACGGAATACCTGGGGCAGGCAAAACTGTCCTAGCATCCTTCTTAATCCTTAATGTCCAGGCATTTTGCCGACGGCCTGAAAATCCTGGAACCGGATGGTCGTATTATTACTGCAGTCATATCAACAATCAAGATGAGACATTTCCTTTCCTCCGATGGATACTGAGTCAGTTGTGTCGACAGGCTCAGTTCGTTCCGCCTCAACTCCAGGAACACGACCGAATGGGCCATCCACTTACCATGGCTGTCTTGATTGAGGCACTCGAGGTCGTCTGCAAAAAGTTTCGTCAGATTTTCATTGTGATCGACGCCGTCGAGGAGTCCCGGAATGCACATCTTCTAGCCATATTGCTTCGTCGTTTGGTTACCGACCCACGTTTCAGCAATTTGCACGTCGCTATCACCAGTCGCCGAGACGTGGAGATAGGTCGATCAATTGATGATGTCTCTTACTCCATCTGCCTGTCGTCTATCAAAGTCATCAGCCAAGACATCCAACGTTACATCCAGGACAGGTTGTCTAATGACCCCAAGTTTCGACGGTGGCCAAGCAGCCTTGCGCACCAAGTTCAAATGGCATTAGAATTAGATGCGAAGGGAATGTATGTAATTTTTGCCTCTACTAGACTCAATTCCTTACTTGTTCCACAGGTTTCGATGGGCTGCCTGTCAACTGGACGTATTGAGACTTCTCAATACTGAGAATAGCGTCAGAAGGGCAATAAAGACCCTCCCCAAAACTCTTGAGGAGACATACGAACGAGTCTTACTCGCCGTTCCCCCAGACTCCAGGGATTCAGTTGTTCACGTCTTCGCTTATCTCACGACGCCCCTGAACCTACCACCCGGGTGCAGAATGGGCGAATGTCTTCGGAGTGTGGTCATGATCCTAGCTGGCAAAGAAGACGACGAAGGGTCTTTTGACAGCTTCCTTTGTCCAGATTCCCTGGAAGAACTGTGCACCTGCCTCATACATGTGGCAAAGTCAAGAGACAAATGGACTGGGGAGGTTCTCTTCACGTACTCGTATGCCCACTTCACTGTACGAGAGTATCTCTTTTCAGAAGGTATTGGGCAAGGTCCAGCGGCATTTTTCAGACTCACACAAGCCCAGACTGATAAACTCATGGTAAAAGTTGTCATGAAGTGCCTCATCCACCTGGATACTGCTCCTTCTGTACATTACGACTGGCGATCTTACTGCATAACTAACGGGATGGGATTGCTGAGTCGCTTCCAGTCCTCTATCACCAAGGACGAAGAACTTTTTCGCCTGTCTTGCCGCCTTTTCTCCCCAGATAGGATCATCTTACCATGGTACGGGACCTTGTTCCGGGTGGAAAACGACCGTCCTAACCGACTCTGGGGTCCCGATGGACCAACAAACTCTACCATTATCTCCTGGCTTGGCCTTTCTCCTGGACAGGAAGTCACGAGACATGAAGCTTCCCTCCACACAATTTCGAATATGCTTGGTTTTGGGTTTCATCAAGTCATTAATGCGTACATGGACAGATTTGATGAAAATGATATCGCCGAGCTCCTGTCAACCCAATTATCGACTCGGGATGGAAGTATAGGCCTGCTGGAACTCTCTGTTGGAGCAGGAAACCATGACCTAGCAAACCGAGTCCGGGGGCTTCTAAACTATCAACCGCGAAAGCTACTGACAGACTCCTAAGTTTGTCATTTATGCATGTATTAATAGCTGAGCTTTTCTTATTATTAGATATTTATATACCTTACTTTACTTGAGTAGAAGGAAGTAAGTTATTAAATAGAGCGCGTTTTATAGTAGCAAGTATTAAAAATAGGGTTAAAAGAGCCTTATTTTTTT